>PVIH01018584.1:0-38020 GCA_004025045.1 Sigmodon hispidus
ATCAGGTGTTCATAGGTTTTTGGGTTAATGTCTGGATCCTCAATTCTATTCCATTGGTCCACAAGTCTGTTTTTATGCCAGTACCAGGCTGTTTTTATTACTGTAGCTCTATAGTATAGCTTGAAGTCAGGGATGGTGATACCTCCTGAGGTTCTTTTGTTGAGTAAAATTGTTTTGGCAATCCTGGCTTTCATGTTATTACAAATGAAATTGAATAATGTTCTTTCCAGGTCCAAAAAATATTGTGTTGGGATTTTGATGGGCAGTGCATTGAATTTGGTAGAATTGCCATTTTTACTATGTTGATCCTACCAATCCAGGAACATGGGAGAGCTTTCCATTTTCTGATATCCTCTTCAATTTCTTTCTTCAGTGATTTAAAATTTTTGTCAAATAGGTCTGTTACTTCTTTGATTATAGTTACTCCAAGGTATTTAATACTATTTGCAGCTATTATGAAGGGTAATGTTTCCCTTATTTCTTTTTTCAGCTCTTCTATCTTTAGTGTATAGAAGGGCTACTGATTTCTTTGAGTTAATTTGTATCCTGCTACATTGCTGAAGGTGTTTATCAGCTGTAGCAGTTGCTTGGAAGAATTTTGTGGGTCACTTATGTATACAATCATATCATCTGCAAATAGAGATAGCTTCACTTCTTCTTTTCCAATTTTTGTCCCCTTAATCTCTTTTCATTCTCTTATTGCTTTAGCTAAACTTCAAGATCTATATTGAATAGATAAGGGGAGAGAGGACATCCTTGTCTAGTTCCTGATTTTAGTGGGATTGCTTTGAGTTTTCCTCCATTAAGTTTGATACTGGCTGTCGGCTTCTTATAAATCACCTTTATTATATTTAGGTATTCTCCCTGTTTTCCTGATCTCTCCAGGGCTTTAATCATAAAGGAGTGTTGAATTTTGCTAAAGGCTTTTTCTGCATCCAAGGATATGATCATGTGGTTTTGTTCCTTTAGTTTATTTATATGATTGATGACATTTACAGTTTTTCGTATGTTAAACCAGCTCTGCACTTCTGGGACGAAGCCTACTTGGTCGTGGTGGATGATATCTTTTGTACATTGTTGTATACGGTTTGCCAAAATTTTGTTGAGAATTTTCGCATCAATATTCATGAGGGAAATTGGTCTGTAATTTTCCTTTGTTGTGTCTTTGAGTGGCTTGGGTATTAGGGTAATTGTGGCCTCATAAAAGGAATTTGGCAATATTCCTTCAGTTTGTACTGTGTGAAATAGTTTGAGGAGTAACGGTAGTAATTCTTCTTTGAATTTCTGGTAGAATTCGACACTGAAACCATCTGGACCAGGGCTTTTATTTTTGGGGAGGTTTTTAATGATAGCTTCAATTTCCTTAAGGGTTATAGGCCTGTTTAGGTAATTAATCTGATCTTCATTTAATTTTGGTAGATGGTACCTGTCCAGAAAGCTGTCCATTTCTTCTAGGTTTTCCAATTTTGTGGAATACAGATTTTCAAAATATGATCTGATAATTCTCTGTATTTCCTGGGGGTCTGTTGTTATGTCCCCCTTTTCATTTCTGATTTTGTTGATTTGAACACTCTCTCTCTGTTTTTTGATTAATTTGGCTAAGGGCTTATCTATCTTGTTGACTTTCTCAAAGAATCAACTCTTAGATTCGTTGATTCTTTGTATTGTTCTTTTTGCTTCAATTGTATTGATTTCAGCTCTAAGTTTGATTATTTCCTGCCATCTACTCCTTCTAGGTGAGTTCGCTTCTAATTGTTCTAAGGCTTTCAGCTGAGCTGTTAGGTCTCTAGTGTGGGATTTCTCTAGGTTTTTCATATAGGCATCTAGCACTATAAATTTTCCTCTTAAGACTGCTTTGATTGTGTCCCACAAGTTTGGATACGTTGTGGATTCATTTTCATTAAATTCTAGGAAGACTTTGATTTCTTTCTTAATTTCTTCCTTGACCCAGAGATGGTTCAGCTGAGTGATGTTTAGTTTCCATGAGTTGGTAGGCTTTCTTTGGGTTTTGATGTTGCTGAACTCTAACTTTAGGCCCTGGTGGTCCGACATGTTACAAGGGATTATTTCCATTTTTTTATATCTGTTGATATTTGCTTTATGACCAATTATGTGGTCAATTTTGGAGAAAGTTCCATGAAGAGCTGAGAAATATGTATATTCCTTTGCGTTTGGGTGGAAGCTTCTGTAGATATTTATTAAATCCATTTGCATCATAACCTCTTTTAGACTCCTTATTTCTCTGTTGAGACATTGTCTGGTTGATCTATCCAGAGTTGAAAGTGGGATATTGAAGTCTCCCACTATTAGGGTATAAGAATTGATGTAGGATTTGAGCTTTAGCAGTGTTTCTTTTACATAAGTAGATGCCCTTATATTAGGGCCATAAATATTCCAGATTGAAATCTCCTCTTGACCAATTTTTCCTGTGATGAATAAGTAGTGACCCTCTTGGTCCCTTTTAATTGCTTTTAGCTTAAAGTCTACTTTGTTAGATATTAGGATTGCAACCCCCGCTTGTTTCTTAGGACCATTTGACTGGAAAATCTTTTCCCAACCCTTTATTCTAAGCCTGTGTCTGTCTTTGTGGTTGAGGTTTGTTTCTTGTAGGCAACAGAATGATGGCTTCTGTTGTTGTATCCATCTTGTTAGTGTGTGACATTTTATAGGAGAGTTGAGGCCATTGATATTAAGGGAGATTAGTGACCATTGATTCATATTTCCTGCCATTTTTGGTGATAACTTGTTTGTATTTCCTTTCTCTGGGGTATTCTTCTGTGGAATTATTGATTGTTTGTGATTTTGTGGGTGTATCTGGGGTCCTTATGTTGGAATTTTCCCTCTAATACCCTCTGTAGTGCTGGATTGGTAGATAGATATTCTTTCAGTCTGACTTTGTCCTGAAATACCTTGTTTACTCCATCTATGGTGACTGATAATTTTGCAGGTTATAGTATTCTAGTTTGGCAACCATGCTCTTTTATCGTCTGTATAACTTCTGACCAAGCCTTTCTAGCTTTCATTGTTTCCATTGAATAGTCAGGTGTTATTCTGATGTGTCTGCCTTTATATGTGAGTTGACCCTTTTCTTTTGCAGCTTTTAAAATTTTTTTTTGTTTTGTAAGTTTTGTGGCTTGAGTATTATGTGGTGAGTGGTCTTTTGGGGATGGGGGTCAAATCTATTTGTTGTTCTGTAATCTTCTTGTATCTTTATAGGCATTTCCTTTTTTAAGTTAGGAAAGTTCTGTTCTATGATTTTATTGAACACATTATCTGTGCCTTTGAACTGGTATTCTTCTTCCTTTTCTATTCCTATTATTCTCAAGTTAGGTCTTTTCATGGTGTCCCAGATTTCCTGAACATTTTGAGATATGGCTTTTTTAGTTTTACTATTTTCTTTGACTGATATATCTATTTGAGCTACTGAGTCTTCCATTTCAGAGATTCTATCTTCCATCTCTTGGATTCTGTTGGTTATGCTTGTATCTGTGGTTCTAGCCTTTTTCTTCAGGTTTTCTATTTCCATCTTTGCCTCATTTTGTGCCTTTTTTATTGCTTCTATTTCAGCTTTTATTTCAGCTTTTAGTTCCTGGCATGTTTCTTTCATAGATTTGTTCATCTCTTCCAATTTTTTGTTTGTATTTTCTTCTATTTCTTTAAGGCTATTTTTCATATCCTCTTTGAGAGCTTCGATGAGCATCAAAAAGGAATTTTTGGTGTTGTTTCCTTCTGTTTCCTCTTCATTGCTCAGTTCAGGTCCTGTATTTGTAAGATCGCCACTTTCTTCTGGAGTTACCTTGTTGTTCTTTGTCGTATTATGTAAGTTTTTGCACTGACGTTTGCCCTTGACTTCAGTGGTTCACGATTAAGTGGCTCCTGGTCAGTTGTGGCACTCGGGCTTGTGTGCCTCCTGTCACCTCTCTGGGCAGGGTCTGAGTCTGTCCTTCAGAGACCCCAGAAGTTATCTGTTCACTCAGTTGGAGGTCGAGGAGGGTAGCTGTGGGTATGGTGACAGGCAGACTTTATCTGCGCCTGCTACAGAGTAAACTGGGACTTACTCTGCAGACAGCACCGGGAGAAGCTGTTTCTTAGCAACCTTTGATCTGTGAGCTGTTTCTCTTGGCTACCTCTGTTGGATACTGGGTGGTAGTCTCTATTCTTGCAGCTTGTGGCTTCTAAAGGTCAACACATTTTCAGTACAAGATGTATAGAAACTAAAGCTGGAACTGAGCTGGAAGCATCTTTTCTGCTAGCTAGCTTCTTTAATTCTAGAAGATGTGTACTTGCAATTGGAGGAAAAAGAGGCATCTACAGTCTTATAGGACTACGAACCCATTGAACTGTAGTGCCATCCTACCATGTGAGATGTGCTCATTGGTGACATGGCTGTTATGGGGAAGCCAACAACCACTGATTTAATTTGAGGCCCACTTCACAGGACAGAATTTATTCTTGGTAGAGTAAATCCAGTTAAAAATATCCATGACAAAAAAGGATATGGAGTCATGTGACTTATTGTTATTGTGTAGTTAAATTAACACAGCCCTCAAGTCCTCTAAATACTTATGTTCATACTCACAGACAAATGCCATACTCAGTCTTAAAGAGATTTTTATTTTTTCAATGCAAGCTTGTGAGGTGAATTCTGAGACATCTGGAGGACACCAGAATAGCATTGGCGAGGGACCAACTAAGCAGTGCTCATGAGGGCTTACAGAGATTGAAACTACAATCTGGGATTCTGCATGGGTCTATACTAGGTCCTCTGCATATCTGATATGCTGTTGGCTTGGTTTTTGTTATCTTTTAGTTATTATTTTAAAAGGTTTTTTATTTATCCCCCTGCTTGCCCTCCCTTTCCTCCTCCCAATCCCCCCCAGTCCTCCCTCAGCCTCCCTCCACCCCACCCCCTATCCTTTCCCCAATGAGAGCAAGGAGTCTCAAGGAAGGTCAGTTCAGCCTGATATATCCATTTTAGGTAGGTTTGATTCCCTCATCCCAATATTACAGCTGGGTTAGGTGTTCCTCTGTAGGGAATGGGCTCCAACTTAGCCATTCTGACAGGTATAAGGTGGTACAGGAACATAGTCTGATCCTACTCCACGAGGTTCCACAAACTGCCCATGCCACTTGACAGCCATCTACCTTTGGAGGGTTTAGTTCCTTTTCTTGATGATTCCTCTGTGGCTGTTTTTTATTCAGTGAACTCCTCAGAGCTCCAGCCAGCCATCTTTGTGGGACTCTTCCTCATTATCCCAATCCCTTTATTCATATAGACTCTCTTCTCTCTCACATTAGCTGGACCTGGAGCTCTACCTGTTGCTTAGCTATGGATCTCTGCTTCTGCCTCTATTCATTGCTTGATGTAGGTTCTATAATGACACTTGGTGTGGTCATTCATTTAATTATAGTTGAAGTCCTGTTTAGGTATCCCCTCCACTATTGGTTGGAGACCTACCCAGGGACATCCTATGAGTTCTTGGAAGTTTTCTTAGCACCCAGTCTCTTTCTAACCCCATATTGGCTTCCTCTATCAAGATATCCATCTTTCCCCCCCTTCTTTGTTGCTCCTCTCACTCAACAATCTTCTTCTCTCATGATTTGTTTCCACCTGTCCTTGATTGCAACCCACTTATAATCCATATTTGCTAAGGAGATCTTCTGTACTTTTCTCTTCTTAGGGGAATCTGTGGATGTTTCTCTTAAGTTCCTTCAAATCCCATAATGTTCAGGGGTTGTGATTTACAGCTTGGATATTTGCTTTTTGTCTAAAATCCACTAATGAGTCAGTACATCCTATGCCTATCTTTCTGGGCTTGTGATATCTCTCTGAAGAGGATATTCTCCAAATCCGTGCATTTGCCTGCAAATTTTAACTGTTGAGTAGTACTCCATTGTGTAGATGTACCACAGTTAGTTAATCTATTCTTCAGTCTAGGGGCATCTAGGTTGTTTCCAAGTTCTTGGTATTACGAATAATGCTACTATGAACACAACTGAACTAATGCCTTTGGGGTAAGAATGTGCATCCTTTGGGTATATGCCCAATAGTGGTATTGCTGGATCCTTGGGGAGATTGATTCCCACATTTCTGAGAAACCACCATACTGCTTTCTAAGGTACAAGATTATACTCCCACCAACATGGAAAGGTGTTCCCCTTGCTTTGCATCCTCTCCAGCAAAGGCTGTCATCTGTGTTTTTGATCTTAGCCATTCTGACAGGTATAAGGTGGTATTTCAAAGTTGTTTTGATTTGTATTGCTCTGATGGCTAAAGATGTTGAGTAACTTCTAAAGTGCCTTTCAGTCATTTGCAATTCTTATGTTGAGAATTCCCTTTTTTGGTTAAATCTCATTTTTTGGATTGGGTTATTTGAGTTTGGGGGCTCTAATTTCTTGAATTCTTTATATATTTTAGAGATCAGTCTTCTGTCAGATGAAGGGTTGGTGAAGATCTTTTCCCATTCTGTAGGCTGTTGTTTTGTCTCATTGACTGTGTGGTTTGCCTTACAGAATCTTTGTAGTTTCAGGAGATCCCATTTAATGATTGTTGTTCTTAGTATCTGCGCTACTGGTGTTACATTTAGGAAGTGATTACCTGTGCCAATGCACTGAAGGGTGTTTCTCCTTTTATCTATCAAGTTCAGTGTAGTTGAGTTTATGTTGAGGTCTTTGATCTACTTGGATTTGAGTTTGTGCAGGGTAATAGATATAGATCTATTTGCATTCTTATACATATTACCATCCAGTTATAACAACACCATTTGTTGAAGATATTTTCTTTTTTCCATTGAATATTTTTGGCTTCTTTGTCAGAATGAGGTGGATTAAGGTTGGGGTCTACAATTCAATTCCATTGATCCACAAGTCTGCTTTTCTGCCAGTTGTTTTTATACTGTAGCTCTATAGTATAGCTTGAAGTCAAAGACTGAGATGCCTCCTGAAGTTCTTTTATTAAGCAGGATTGCTTTGGCAATCCTGAGTTTTCTATTATTCCATATGAAGTTGAGTATTGTTCTTTGAAGGTCCTCAAAAAATTGTGTTGGAATTTTGATAGGTATTGCATTAAATCTGTAGATTGCTTTTGGTAGGACTGCCATTTTTACTATGCTGATCCTACCTATCCAGGAGCATGGGAGGTCTTTCCATTTTCTGATATGCTCTTCAATTTTCTTCTTCTTCAGTCACTTAAAGTTTTTGTCAAATAGGTCTGCTATTTCTTTGGTTAGAGTTATCCCAAGATATTTAATGCTATTTTCAGCTATTATAAAGAATGATGTTTGCCTTATTTCTTTTTATGCCCTTTTATCCTTAGTGTTTAAGAGGGCTATTTATTTTTTTAGTTAATTTGATACCCCACTACATTGCTGAAGGTGTTTATCAGCTGGTAGAATTTGTGGAGGTCAGTTAAATATTTGATTATTTCATCGGCAAATAGAGATAGTTTAACTTTTCCTTTTCAATTTGTATCCCCTTAATCTCCTTTTGTTCTCTTATTGCTTTAGCTAAAACTTGAGAACTATATTGAATAAATATGGAGAGAGTGGGAAGCCTTGTCTAGTTCTTGATTTTAGTGGGATTGCTTTGAGTTTTTCTCCATTTAGATTGACGTTGGCTGTTGGGTTGCTGTATAATGTCTTTATTATAGTTAAGTATTTTCTCTGTGTTCCTGATCTCTTCAGGGCTTTTATCATGAAGGAGTATTGAATTTTGTCAAAGGCTTTTTTCAGCATCTAAGAAGATGATCATGTGGTTTTTTTTCTTTCAATTTGTTTATATGATGGATGACATTCACAGTTTTTCATATGTTGAACCATCCCTGCATCTCTGGGATGAAGCCTACTTGGTTATGGTGAATAATTTTTTGGATATATTGTCAAATCAGGTTTGCCAGAATTTTATTGAGTATTTTTGCATCAATGTTCATATGGAATATTCATCTGTAATTCTCTTTCTTTGTTGCTTCTTTGAGTGGCTTGGGTATTAGAGTGATTGTGCCCTTATAAAAAGAGTTCATCAATGTTTCTTCAGTTTCTATTGTATCGAACAGTTTGAGGAGTATTGGTATTAGTTTTTGTTTGAATGTCTGGTAGAATTCTGCACTGAAACCATCTGCCCTGGCGCTTTTTTTGCTTGGAAGATTTATAAGAACAGCTTCAATTTTCTTAGGGGGATATAGATCTACTTAGGTCATTTATCTGGTCTTGATTTAATTTTGGTAAGTGGTACCTGTCCAGAAAGCTGTCTATTTCTTTTAGGTTTTCTATTTTAGTGGAGTATAGATTTTCAAAGTATGACCTCATGATTCTCTGGATTTCTTGGGGGTCTGTTGTTCTGTCCCCTTTTTCATTTCTGATTCTGTTTTCTGTTAATTTGTTCTCTCTCCTCTCTCTCTCTCTCTCTCTCTCTCTCTCTCTCTCTCTCTGCCTTTTCATTTGTTTAAATAAGTGTTTTCCTATTTTGTTGACTTTCTCAAAGAACCAACTCTTTGATTCATTGATTCTTTGCATTGTTGTCTTTTTTCAATTATATTGCTTTTTAGTCCTAAGTTTGATTATTTCCTGCTGTCTACTCCTTCTCGGTGAGTTTGCCTTCAATTATTCTAAAGCCTTCAGCTGTGCTGTTAATTCTCTAGTGTGGGATTTCTCTAGGTTTTTCATATAGGCATCTAGTGCTATGAGTTTTCCTCTTAACATTATTTTCATTTTGTCCCATAAGTTTGGGTATGTTGTAGATTCATCTTCATTGAATTCTAGGAAGCTTTGTTTTCTTTCTTAACTTCTTCCTTGACCCAGAGGTGGTTCAACTGACAGTTTCTCAGTTTCCATTAATCTGTAGGCTTTCTGTGATTTTTGTTGTTGTTGAACTCTAATTTTAGACTATGATTGTCTGATGTGATACAAGGACTTCTATTTTTGTATCTATTGATATTTGCTTTATGGCAGAGTATGTTGTCAATTTTAGAGAAAATTCCATGGTGTGCTGAGAAATATGTATATACCTTTGTGTTTGGGTGGAAGGTTCTGTATATGTCTTTTAAGTCCATTTGGGTCATAACTTTTATTAGATCCTTATTTCTTTGTTGAGTTTCTGTCTGTTTGATCTATCTATTGGTGTAAGTGGGGTACTAAAGTCTCCCACTATTAATATGTGGTATTTGATGTGAGGTTTAAGCTTTACTAGTGTTTCTTTTACACATGTAGGTGCCCTTGTGGTGGGGGAATAAATGTTCAGGATTGAGACTTCATCTTGGTGGGTTTTTCCTGAGATTAATAAATAATGTCTGTCCTGATCTCTCTTGATGAATTTTACTTTGTAGTCTATTTTGTTAGATATTAGGATGGCTATACCAACTTGTTTCTTAGGACCAATTTATTGGAAAATCTTTTCCCAACCCTTTACTCTGAGCTTGTGTCTGTCTTTGAAGTTGAGGTGTGTCTCTTGTATATAGCAGAAAGATGGATTCTGTTTTTGTATCCATCATGTTAGGGTGTGTATTTTATAAGTGAATTGAATCCATTGATATTAAGGGATATTAATGGCCAATGATTGTTATTTCCTGTTATTTTTGGTGGTAGTATGTATGTATGTGTTTTCCTCCTTTGGTTTTTCTTTTGTGGGATTATCAGTTGTTCGTGGTTTCTGGATTCCCTACATTGGAGTTTTCCCTCTAGTGCTTTCTCTAGGGCCAAATTTGTGTATAAGTATTATTTAAATCTATCTTTGTAGTAAAATATCTTGTTTACTTCATCTACAGTAGTTGATAGCTTTACTGGGTTGGCAGCCATGCTTTTTTATTGTCTGTATAACATCTGACTAGGTCCTTCTTGCTTTTATTTTTTCCATTGTGTAATCTGATGTTATTCTGATGGGTCTGCCTTCATAGGTAATTTGGCCTTTTTCCTTTGCAGCTCTTAGTATTTTTTCTTTGTTCTGTAGGTTTAGTGGGTTGATTATTATGTGGCAAGCAGACTTTTTTTGGGGAAGGGTTTAGTCCATTGGTGTTCTGTAAGCTTCTTGTATCTTTATAGGCATTTCCTTCTTTTGGTTAGAAAAGTTTTCTTCTATGATTTTGCTGAATATATTTTCTGTCCCTTTGAACTTGTATTCTCCTTCAATTTCAATTATTCTCAGGTTAGGTCCTCTCATGGTGTCCCAAATTTTCTGGATGTTTTATGTTAATGACTTTTTTGGTTTTAATATTTTCTTTCTCTTTCCACTATTGAATCTTCCACTTCAGAGATTCTCTCTTCCATCTCTTGGATTCTGTTTGTTATGCTTGCATCTGTACTTCCAGTTTGTTTCTTCAGGTTTTCTATTTTTAGCATTGTTACAGTCTGTGCCTTATTTATTGCTTCTATTTCAAATTTAATTCCTAGAATGTTTTCTTCTTCTTCATTTTCTTTATTTTCTTTCAGGGGCTTGTTAATCTCTACCAATTTTTTATTTGTATTTCCTTCTATTTCTTTAAGGGATTTTTTATATCCTCCTTTAAGGCTTCTATTATCTCCATAATATTGTTTTTTAAGGTTGTTTTCTTCTGTTTCCTCTTGATTGCCATGCTGATATCTTGATGTTGTAGAACCACTAGCTTCTTCTTGTGATGCATTTTTGTTCTTTATGTTGTTAGATATATTCTTGCATGCCATCTGCCCATTGCTTTCTTGGTTCACTCTTAGCTCTTAGTCAGCTGTGGGCCAGGGGTCTGTGGGTCTCCAGTTTTCATGGAGATTGCTAGGGTCGAAGTGTGATGATGCAAGTTGAGTCTGTGGCAGGGTTTTGTCTGTGGAAAGTTCCACCAGCTGGGTTTTGGTGGAGGTTTGGTCTTGTAGGTGGTTCTCTGTTGACTTGGGTTTAGGGCAGAGCTGGGTGGGGGTGGGGTTCCAGGGGTTGTGTCCCTGGGCAAGCTTCAGAGACTACCATCTCCACTTGGCCTGGGAGTGAGGGGTGCCACGCAGCTTTAGTTAGCTGTGGGCCAGTGGTCTCAGTTATGTATTTTCAGGTGTCTTATATTGTGGAAAATTTTTCCTTTCTCTTTCAACTATGGCAAATTTTTTTTGAGTACATTAGTCTAGGTGGATACTATAGGTCTTCGAGGACTTGAAATACATTACTGCAAGCACTTCTGGATTTCAAAGTTTCTACTGATATCATCTGTTATTTTGATAAATTTCCCCTTAAATGTGATTTGTTGTTTTTTTCTCTTGCAGCTTCTTATGCTCTTTCTTTGGTGTGTTGTGTATGCTTAGTGTTTTAACTATGATATTCCATGGGGAGGTTTTTTTCCTGCTCTTGTATACTTGTTGTTCTTTATGCTTCTTATATTTGTTTATGTATAGCTTTGCCTAGTTTGGAGCTGTTTTCTTTCATGTTTTTGTTTAAGATCCAATCTATCCCATTGACATTTAACTGTTCTCCTTTGTCTGTGACTACAGTTTGAAGATTCATTTTTTTTTTATGGTATCCCACATTTCTCCAATGTTCCTTTCCTGTTTTTTTAGTTTTCTCATATTCTCTGTTTATGTTTGGATGTATATATTCACTTTTTCATCTCTAGAGACCCTTGATGTAGACCCATGGAAGCCCTGTGCATGCTTCCTCCATCTCTGTGTGCTCATATGTGAATCAATCGTGTTTGTTTAGAGGATCTTGTTGTCTTGGTGTCCTCCATTCTTCAGGCTCTTACACTCTTTCTGCCTCCTTTTCTGCCAGGTTCCCTGAGACCTGAGAGGAGAGATTTGATGGAGACATCCCATTTAGGGCTGAGTGTTCTGAGGTCTCTCTCTTCCTGCATATTGTAGAGCTGTGGATCTCTGTATTTGTTCCCTTCTTTTGCAGGAGGAAGCTCTTCTGATGATGGCTGAGCAAAGCAATGATCTATGAATATAGTAGAATTTTAGGAGTCATTTTATTGCTATATTCCTTTAGTAGAATTGTAGTATTTGGTTTAATCCTAAGTCTTTGTGCTACCTAGTCTCAGGCTTCCTGAGAAGAAAGAAGAAAGAAGTCACCCAAGAAGTGTTGGGTATGTGTTCCATCTCATGGACTGGCCCTTAAGCCAAATCATATATTAGTTGGCTATGTCACAAGTTTCAAGACACCATTGTACAAGTATATCCTGTAGGCAGGACATTGTAGATCAAAGGGTTTTTAGCTGGTTAATCTTTACATTAGTAGAGGTGAAGGCTTTATATAGGCACCAACTCAACTTTTATGTGTTCAATGAGTGTGTAGGTCTTCTCTTCTGCAATACGGCCTTGCTGTCAGTTTGTAGAGAGGAACTTATAAATTTGGTAACAGCCTAGACAGTTTGGGTGTTTCCATGGGACCCCTTTGGCAAATAACTTAATTAGATGTAACCAATTCCTGGTACTGGAAGCTTTGTTTGTTAACAAAAGATAGCCATTTGGAACTCTTTCTTCCCATTATTTGGTGATTTCATTTAGAAATGTACTGTAAATTTACTGTATTAACTTTACTGTATTAAGTTTCTATACTGCCCATCAAATGGTCCTTAATTTTAACTCTCCCCTCATCCCCCTCTTCACTTCCCTTCCCCAGCTGTTCTTTCCTTCCCAGCCCCCTCCCTGGTCCACACATAACTATTTTATTTTCTTCTCCTATTGAGATCTTTCTGTCCACCGGTTCTTTACTCTATACCCAGCCTTTGTTGCTCTATGGATCGTAATTTGCTTATCATTTACTTGATATCTAATATCCACATATAAGTAAACACACACTACATGGGATTGCATTGAATCTGTAGATTGATTTTTAAGTATATTTTACTATATTACTACTACTGATCCAAGAGCATGGAAAATCTTTTAATCGCTGATATTTTCTTTATTTTTGTGTTCTACATCATAAAAATTTTATCACCAAAGTCTTTTACTTGCTTACCCTCAATACCTTAAAAAGTAGCTTATAAAACAAAAGGGGGAGTGTCCCCCCACATTCAATTATAGCAGGCCCTGTTTACCATTAATATTTTAAATTTGGCAAAAGGAGCCACTGAAATCAAATTTCAGAAACATTACCCGCAGTGTTACCCCCTACTTACTTACATTGGCAGGGGATATGGTGGTGTTTTTCCCATAGGCAAAACTAGGAATCTAAAGTTTCTTCCTGCCCTCCCACAGGAGGATGTCCAAAGAAAAATTAAAGAGGGCAACCCTACGAGACACCCCATTTTAGTCTGTCCTGGAAGTAACAGGACAGCCAAGGAAGTCACCAGATGTAGGGGTGCAAATGACTTTTATTATGCTCGATGGGAATGTGAGCAAACGGGATCAGGGTACTGATAAAGCATAGGGGGTTTATTAGGGTTCAGTGAGCCCCTCAGACCCTGCTGGCAAGCAATCCCCTATATGGCTAGTGCTCTAAATACAGATGTAACCCTGTCCAAGTGAATATTGCTGATTAAAAAAAAAGAGCCATTAATTAGGACACTGGGGGGCTACGGAGCCTCCAGCTACATAAATTTAGATAAATTAGAAACCTTGGTTAGGTATCATGATTTTCTGCTTCCATTATGACAGGCTTGAGGTCAAAGACAACTCAATGGAAGGCCACACCTAAGCCAAGGTGGCCAAGGATCTAGAACCTAACCCAAGGTAACCCATGAAGGTGAACCTCAAAAATGAGGTGCCATGATGCCTGAACCTCATATGAGGTGGGCCTTATAAAACAAAAAGGGGAAATTTGTAGGGACATCATGGCTGTCAAGGTGGAGCTGAGGGGGATATGAGATAGGCAGAGACCAAGTTGTTTACGAGAAAAGAGGACCGGCCCCTAGAATCAGGCAAGATGACTCAGGCGCATGATCCCCTTGTGGATACTGTTGAAAATACTAAATGCCTACAAGCGTGATTGAATGACCTTTTAGATGACTGGTTTAAAAAAGGATACCTTCCCTCTGCCCTTGCAGTTTTATGCTTTAAAAAATGCTTGCTACCTTCCAATAAATGAGTTCCTGCTTCGACTTGACTCCCTGCTGCCTCTGATTGTCTCCAGGTAAAGGGAAGGCTGGGAATTCCTCAGTCCCAGGCTGCTTCCTCTTGAGGTGGTCTAAGATCCCAGTGAGGAGGAAAAAGAGCTCCACATGTCCTTACATAAAAGGGGACATAACAAAAACTGAGAAAATTCAGTTCTCAGTTTTTGTTATGTCCCCCTTTTATGTCTAATTTTGTTAGTTCGATTTTTTTTTCTCTCTGCCTTTTAGTTAATTTGGGCAAGGGTTTGTCAATCTTTTTGATTTTCTCAAAGAACTAACTCTTTGTTTTACTGATTCTGTATAATACCTGTTTGTTTATATTTTATTAATTTCATTTGAGTTTTCTTATCTCTTGCCATATATTTCCTTTGAATGTGAATTCTTTAGTTCTCTGTTAAGTCATAGCTTGACAAGCCCCCCCTTTTTTCCCCCCAAAAATATATATATATACATACTTACTGCTTTGAACTTGCCATGAAGAACAACCTTCTTTGTGTCTCATAAGTTTGGTTATATTGTGTATTCATTTTCATGCAGTTCTAGAAAGTCTTTCTGAACATTTGTAAATATATATTACAATGTTGTTCACAATAGCAGTTATGGAACCAACTTAGATGTCCATAAATACAAGAATGGGTAAATAAAATATGGTGCAAAAGCACAATGGAATTTTGTTCAGCCGTACAAAAACTATGTTATTTACAGGGAAATGGGGACAGCAGAAGATACTGACATGGAATAAATTAAGCTATACTCAGAAAGACAAATATGACTTTCTCATTTTTAGATTCTAGATTTTAGAGATAAAATTTTATGTATTTAGGTTTAGATATGCATAAACCATGAGTGCATGTGTGGCATAAAAGTAGAAGCAAACTGTCTAGGGGAAAGAGGGTCCTGTAAAGAGGTGGTACATGTAGGGGAGAAACATGGCCAACTATATTAAGTGTGTGCCTTGTAAAACCTACTACTATAACAACCAATTTTTAGATAAAGAAACAGTTTACAAAGCAGAAATCTAGGTTTGCCTAGGTTCAAACAGAATAAATCAATATTTTAAGAACCTCTGTGGTGATGTTTTGTTTGTACTCCAACCAAGAAATCTTACCTGAAGATCAAAGGGCAGAGCCAGTCACTAGTTAACTATTGAGACCAGGCAGTGGTGGCTCATGCCTTTAATGTCTGCACTTGGGATCTCATGCCTTTGATCCTAGTACTTGGGAGGCACATGCCTTTAATCCTAATACTAAGGAGGCAGAGACAAGAAGTGATATGGCTGGGTGGAAAGAGAAATATAAGGTGGGAGGGGACAGGATCTAGGCCCCTTTGGCCTGAGAAATAGGTAGAGGTAAAAAGACTCTCTGGTGGCTGGCTCCTTTCTGATCTTTCAGCATTTACCTCAATTTCTGACTCCAGGTTTTTATTAAGATCAATTAGAAGTCATGCTACAAAGAACTGGACCTTTTATTTATTTGTGTAAATCATAGGAACATTGAAAAAACAAAAATCTCTTTAAGACTAAGCCTTACATTTGTCTTTGAGTATGAACATAAGCATTTAGAGGCACTTTAGGTCTGTATTAATTTAGCTACACAACAACAAGTCACACGACCCCACTTCCTTTTCCCATGGATATTTTTAACTGAATTTATTGTACCAAGAATCAATTCTCTCCTGTAAAGTGGGCCTCAAATTCAATTAGTGGCTCTTGGCTTTCTCAAAACAGTCATGCCACCAATGGGCACATTATACATGGTAGGGTAGTATTACAGTTCATTGAGTTTGCAGTCCAATAAGACTGTAGATACCTTTTATCCCCAATTGCAGGTATAGTAGCTTCTAGAACTTCAGAAACTTGCTAGCAGGAAGAATGCTTCCAGCTCAGTTCCAGCTTAATTTTTATACATTTTTGTAATGAAAATGTATGGTCCTTTGTTTATACCATAAAACCACAAGCTGTAGGAATAGACACCAGTTTCCAGCATCCAACCTTAGGTAGCCAAGAGAGGCAGTCCACAGATCAAAGGTTGCTAAGAAACAGCTTACCAGACACACAGCTAAGATGTGAGAGCCATCCTGTCCCTCAGGTCAAGCAGAGACATACTACTCTACAAACCCCAGCCTGGGGTCAAAACACTGCCTACTCTGGTCACCCCCTGCCTAAACCACAACTGGTGTCATCACACTGTGACTGCAAGGAAGCAGCTGAGCCTCTGGACATACAGCTAAGAGGTAAGAGCTATTTTATCCCTCAGACCAACCAGAGATGTACTACTCTCTGAACCTTGGCACATGGAAACCCCCATAATACTGCAATCACACTCAGCTCTACCCTAAACCAAAGAAAGCTTAGAAAGTTCCCCAAAGGCCAAGTTCCAGCAAAACACAGTTGTCATGGAATACCCCCCTGTCCAAACCACAGTTAGTATCACCACATTGTGACTACATGGGACCAGCTGAGCCTCTGGACACACAGCTGACTCAGAGCCCCCAGGCCTACAACTAAGAGACAACCAAGAGCTCACTATGAGTGAACTGAGGAAACAATGGGCCAACACCAGTGGAAGAATACATACAACAATACAAAGATCAACAAGACTCCACCAAAAGAAGCAGGTGGTTCTACAGCATCAAGACCTGAACATAACAATGAACAGGAAACAGATGGAAATGACTTTAAAAACAGCTTTATAAAGCTAATAGAAGCCTTAAAAGAGGACATAAAACACTCCCTTAAAGAAATAGACAAAAATACAAACAAAAAATTGGAAGAGATGAACAAATCTTTGAAAGAAAATAAAGAAAACCAAGAAAAAGAAAATAAACAGATGAAAGAAACATCCCAGGAATTAAAAATTGAAATGGAAGCAGTAAAGAAGGCACTAACTGAGACAAAGCTGGGAAGAGAAAACCTGAAGAAAACAACTGCAACCACAGAGTCAAGCATAACCAACAGAATCCAAGAGATGGAAGAGAGAATCTCTAGAGTGGAAGACTCAATAGTGGAAACGGATACATCGGTTAAAGAAATCCTAAAACCAAAAAGTCATGACACAAAATGTCCAGAAAATCTGGGATACCATAAAAAGGCCAAACCCAAGAATAATTGGAATCAAAGAAGGAGAAGCACATCAGCTCAAAAGCACAGAAAATATATCCAACAAAACCATAGAAAACTTTCAAATCTAAAGAAGGAAATGCCTATAAAGATACAAGAAGCCTACAGAACACCAAGTAGAGTAGACACACATAAAAAGGTCTGCCTGCTATATAATAATCAAGTCACTAAACCTACAAAACAAAAAAAAAATACTAAGAGCTTCAAAGGAAAAAGTCCAAATCACCTATAAAGGCAGACCCATCAGAATAACACTCGACTATTCAAGGGAAACAATGAAAGCAAGAAGGTCCTGGTCAGACATTATACAGACACTAAAAGTGCATGAATGCTCAACCCAGAATACTGTACCCAGTAAAACTATCAATCAACATAGATGGAGTAAACAAGATATTTTAAGACAAAACCAGATTTAAACAATACCTGTCCATGAATCTGGCTCTACAAAAAACCCTAGAGAGAAAACTCCAACCTAAGGAAACCAGAAACACCCATGTAGCCACAATCAATAAACCAAAAGAAGAACCCTCCCAAAAGGAAATACACAGAAGTTACCATCAAAAATAACAGGAAATAACAATCATTGGTCATTAATATTCCTTAATATCAATGGACTCAGTTCACCTATGAAAACACATACCCTAACATGATGGATATAAAAACAGAAGCCATCCTTCTACCGCATACAAAAAAACACATCTCAACTTCAAAGACAGATACAAACTCAGAATAAAGGGTTGAGAAAAGATTTTCCAATCAAATGGTCTTAAGAAATAAGCTGGTGTAGCCATTCTAATATCTAACAGAATAGACTTTAAACTAAAATAAATAAAAAGAGACCAGAACAGACACTACTTATTCATCTCAGGAAACATTCAAGTTTTAATCCTGAATATCTATACTCCCAACACAAGGCCACCTACATATGTAAAAGAAACACTATTAAAGCTTAAACCTCATATCAAACCTGACACACTAATAGTGGGAGACTTTAATACCCCACTTTCATCTTAGGATAGGTCAACCAGGTAGAAACTCAACAGAGAAATAAGGGATCTAACAGAAGTTATGACCCAAATGGACTTAATAGATATATACCAACTGTTCCACCCAAACACAAAAGAATATACTTATTTCTCAGCACCCCATGGAATTTTCTCTAAAATGGACCACATAGTTGGTCATAAAGCAAATATTAATAGATACAAAAAATGGAAATAATCCCTTGTACCATATCAGACCACTAGGGCCTAAAGTTAGAGTTCAACAATATTAAAAATCACAAAAAGCCTACCGATTCATGGAAACTAAACATCACTCAACTGAAACACATCTGGGTCAAGGAAGAAATTAAGAAAGAAATCAAAGTCTTCCTAGAATTTAACAAAAATGAATCCACAACATACCCAAACTTATGGGACACAATGAAAACAGTCTTAAGAGGAAAAGTCATAGCACTAGATGCCTATATGAAAAACCTAAAGAAATTCCACACTAGAGAACTAACAGCACAGCTGAAAGCCTTAGAACAATTAGAAGGAAACAAACCTAGAAGGAGTAGACGGCAGGAAATAATCAAACTTAGAGCTGAAACCAATACAAATGAAACAAAAAGAACAATACAAAGAATCAATGAATCAAAGAGTTGGTTCTTTGAGAAAGTCAACAAGATAGATAAACCCTTATCCAAACTAACCAAAAAGGAGAGAGAGAGTATCCAAATCAACAAAATCAAAAATGAAAAGGGGGAAATGACAACACACCCCAGGATATTCAGAGAATTATCAGGTCATACTTTGAAAATCTATATTCCACAGAAATGGAAAACCTAGAAGAAATGTACAGATTCTTGGGCAGTTACCAATTACCAAAATTAAATCAAGATCAGGTTAACTACCTAAACAGAACAATAACCCTAAAGGAAACTGAAGCTATCATTAAAAACCTCCCAAGTTAAAAAAAGCCCAGGACCAGAGATTCAGTGCAGAGTTCTACCAGACATTAAAAAAAAAAAAGAGCTATTACCAATACTCCTAAAACTGTTTCAAACAGTAGACACTGAAAGAATATTGTTAAACTCTTTTTATGAGGCCACAATTACTCTAATATCCAAGGCACTCAAAGATGCGCCAAAGAAGGAGAATTATAGACCAATACTCCTCATGAATATCAATGCAAAAATACTCAACAACAAAATATAAAACATATCATCCACCACGATCAAGGAGGCTTCATCCCAGAAATACAGGGATGGTTCAACATATGATAAACCGTAAATGTCATCCATCATATAAACAAACTGAGGGAAGAATAACACATGATCATATCCTTAGACACTGAAATAGCCTTTGAAAAATACAACACTCCTTTATGATAAAAGTACTGGAGAGATCAGGAAAACAGGGAGAATACTTAAATATAATAAAGGCAATTTACAAGAAGCTGACAGCCAGCATCAAACTTAGTAGAGAAAAACTCAAAGCAATTCCACTAAAATCAGGAACTAGACAAGGATATACTCTCTCCCCTTTTCTATTCAATATTGTTTTTGAAGTTTTAGCTAAAGAAATAAGAACAAAAGGAGATTAAGGGGATACAAATTGGAAAAGAAGAAGTGAAACTATCTCTGTTTGCAGATAATATGAATATACACATAAGTGATCCACAAAATTCTTCCAAAGAACTTCTACAGGTGATAAATGCCTTCAGCAATGTAGCAGGATACAAGATTAACTCAAAGAAATCAGTAGCCCTCCTACACACTAAAGATAAAAGGGATGAAAAAGAAATAAGGGAAATATCACCCTTTACAATAGCTGCAAAAGGTCTAAATAACTTGGAGTAAAAAAAAATCAAAGAAGTAATAAATCTATTTGACAAAAATTTTAAATCACTGAAGAAAGAATTTGAAGAGGATATCAGAAAATGGAAAGATCTCCCATGTTCCTGGATTGGTAGGATCAACATAGTAAAAATGGCAATTCTTCCAAAAGCAAACTACAGATTCAACACACTTCCCATCAAAATCTCAACACACTTTTTTTACAGACATTGAAAGAAAAATGCTAAATTTTATTTGTAATAATAGGAAAGCCAGGATTGCCAAAACAATTTTACTCAACAAAAGAACCTCAGGAGGTATCACCATCCCTGACTTCAAGCTATACTATAGAGCTACAGTAATAAAAACAGCCTGGTACTGGCATAAAAACAGACTTGTGGATCAATGGAATAGAATTGAGGATCCAGACATTAACCCAAAAACCTATGAACACCTGATCTTCGACAAAGAGGCCCAAAATGTTCAATGGAAAAAAGATACTATCTTTAACAAATGTTTTTGGCATAGCTGGATGGAAGTGTGTAGAAAATTGCAAATAGAACCAAGCCTATCACCTTGCATAAAACTCAAATCCAAGTGGATCAAAGGCGTCAATATAAACCCAGCCACACTGAACCTGATAGAAAAGAAAGTGGCAAATACCTTCCAACAAATTGGCACAGGTGACCACTTCCTAAATATAACACCAGCAACAAAGACACTAAGAACAAAAATCAATAAGTGGGACTTCCTGAAACTGAGAAGCTTCTGTAAAGCCAAGGATACAATCCATAAAACAAAATGACAGCCTACAGAATGGGAAAAGATTTTCACCAACCCTACAAGTGATGACAAGGACTGATCTCTAAAATATATAGAGAACTCAAGAAACTAGAGCCCAAAACCTTGAATAACTCAATCAAAAAATGGAGTTCAGAACTAAAAAGGGAATTCTCAGCAGAAGAATTACCAATGACTGAAAGGCATTTGAAAAAGTGCTTGTCATCTTTAGCCATCAGAGAAATGCAAATCAAAACAACTTTGAGATACCACCTGACACCTGTCAGATTGGCTAAAATAAGACACAGATGACAGCCTATGCTGGAGAGGTTGTGGAGCAAGGGGAATACTCCTCCATTGTTGGTGGGAGTGTAAACTTGTTCAGCCACTCTGGAATGCAGGGTTCTCAGAGAACTGAGAATCAATCTCCCCAAAGATCCAGCAATACCACTACTGGGAAAATACTTCAAAGACGCACATTCGTCCTCCAAAGGCATTAGCTCAAGAATGTTCATAATGGCATTATTTGTAATAGCAAGAACCTGAAAACAATCTAGATGCCCCTCAACTGAAGAATGGATTAACAAACTGTGGTACATCTACACAATGGAGTACTACTCAGCAGTAAGAAAAGATGATATGCTAAAATTTGTAGGCAAATGAATGGATTTGGAGGATATCCTTCGCGAGGTATCATAAACACAGAAAGATAAGCAGGGGATGTACTCACTCACTGGTGTACTTTAAACAAAAAGCAAAGCACTCCCAAGCTGCAAACCACAACCACTGAACAGCTTGGGAAGTGAAACACCTTGGACCAGCACCTTGGAGCCCATTCCTTCCAGAGGAACACCTGACCCAGTCTTGATGTTGGGATGAGGAAAGCATCTTCCTGGAGTGAATGCTGATCTAAGCCACCTTGGGACCTTGGGACCTCCTGCCCTTGCTGGGGAGGAAATGAAGTGATAAGGAGAAGAGTTAGTGATTGGCAGGGGAGGGAAGGGAAAGAGAGTCTGAACAAGGGTATCTGACACATGGATACAAAATATGACTTTATTCATAATAAAAAACTATTAAATAAAAAAGAAGTAAGACTTTTATTTTTCTCTTTAGTAGGCTGTACCAGGAAAGAAAATTCTCTGCTGATAAAAACACCACTGTCTTGTGCCCATATATGCATGTGTTGAAATATTAAATTAATATTTGCTCATTTCTACTCTGTTTGCTTATCAGGCCAAAATAAAATTAAAATATAATGAAAATATTTATCACATTGCATAAGTGAAGAGATGAAGGTGAAATACACTCTCTTTGTCCATCTTTATTCTGTACCTTCTCTATAAGACTGACAAAAGAAGAGGCAGGGACCAGTTTCTTATGATCACATGTTTGCATTTGGTACATTGCTCTGGCCTTGGTATATACTTTACATGTAGAAAACATAAGTCTGCACTTTGACCTCAAATAAATAGGAACTTGGCAAGTTGAGATAAGAGAAATCCTTAGGGAACTAGAGTAAAAAGTCTCAGCAGAGGGCAGTATGCACTCCCTGTCACTCCAGACAGGAAACACAGTGTTCCAGCAATAACTCTTATTCTCAAAAGTGACCAATTAGACTTCTCTAGGGATCCCTGTTGTGCATAATGTTAATTTTTTTATTCCTTCCATTCATAACAAGCTCTGAGAGAACCTTGTTCCCTTGTTGGGGACAACAGTCTAGTGATCATATTCTTGTGGGTTAATCATCAAAGACTTATTATACCTGTGTTTTTGGAGTTTTTTGTTCTTGGTATAACTGAACACAAATAATTTTTGCATTCAGTTATATGGGATTACAAAGACGAAAGCTATGTATCAGAAAAGTTGGTTGCACACCCAAGAGACAAGCTGTGTGCCCAAATATTCCTAGGGTACTCCTCAGGTCCTAAAACATGAAAAGAAATGAGGTAAGCAGTACAGCCAGGTCTTGGTAACGACCGTGTGAGATGGGCACATATTACACCCTGCTGCCAGCAACTTGGCACTCAGATGTGACGGAGGAGAGAATGGTAAAGTTGGGAATCATTGATGTGAGTGATGGGGATGGTGTTGTGTTTCTAAAATATTCTTCCTAGTCAGTCAGTGCTTAGAAAGGCTGCCACTGGCATCTTCTCATGTGAGAGGACAAGGTAAAGTCTTTGATTTACCCTGTAACAGTGAGGTCCCTCGTGTCTGGTTACCTCAGTGTCCTCCTGTTAGATGGCTCTGCTGAAACACATCTAGGTTAAGGACCTACTGTCCTTAGGTCCATCAGATGTCATTACGGTTACCTGAGGGATGAGAAAGTGGGGTCAGTAGTGAATGTCTATTACATATGCTTGAGGGACTGTCAGTTGAACATTAGTTAGGGAAAACATCAAAGATACATTAGACCTGTGCTTTTGGAGTTTTGTGTTCTTAGTATAACTGAATATGAATGATTTTACAGTCAGCCATGTGGGATTAAAAAGGAGAAATGTATGCAGCAGAAAAGTCTGATATAATCCCTGCCCGGGAAAGTTGTGTTCTGAGACCAGGTTCGGTCTATGGTGCTTGTCTCCACACACTTGTTAGCAGACAGGAATAGAGTTTGGCTGTGAGGGCCTCCTCCAGCTGCACCTAAAAAAGGGGGCATCACCTCCAACTGCATCAGCAGAGAAGGACTGAGGACTTTGAAATCCAGACTCAGACTCTGCCCAGAGGTGAAGTGAGGTCAGCAGGTCCCGGCACCTGAATCCCTGCCCAGGAAAGCTGTGTTCAGAGACCAGGTTAGGTCTGTGGTGTCTGTCTCCACACACTCTTTAGCAGACAGGACTAGAGTTTGGCTGTGAGGGGTGCCTCCAGCTGCTACTAAAAAAGGGGAATGTGCATGGCCACCATGCCTCCAACTGCATAATCAGAGAAGAACTGAGGTCTTGAAATTCAGACCCCTGCCAAGAGCAGAGTAAGAGATTGAGCAGACCCCTTGCTCAGAGGCGACGGGAGACACACAAGCCCTGTTGCCACAACTGACCAGGAGCTACCTAATCATGAACCACTGAAGCCATGGGCCGATGCTAGTGCAAAAATACATATAATAATATAAAGAACAACAAGGTAACTCCAGAAGAAAGTGGTGGTCCTACAACTACAAGACCTGAACAGAGCAATGAAGAGGAAGCATAAGGAAGCAACACCAAAAACACCTTTATGAAGATCATTGAAGCCCTCAAAGAAGGTATGAAAAATTGCCTTAAAGACATAGAAGAAAATACAAAAAAGATTTGGAAGAGATGAACAAATCTATGAAAGAAAACCAAGAAAATGTAAACCAAAAAATGAAAGAAACATGCCAGGAACGAAAAACTGAAATAGAAGTAATAAAAAAGGCACAAAATGAGGCAAAGATGGAAATAGAAAACCTGAAGAAAAAAGTTAGAACCACAGATACAAGCATAACCAACAGAATCCAAGAGATGGAAGATAGAATCTCTGAAGTGGAAGACTCAGTAGCTCAAATAGATATATCAGTCAAAGAAAATACTAAAACCAAAAAAGCCATAACACAAAATGTTCAGGAAATCTGGGACACCATGAAAAGACTTAACTTGAGAATAATAGGAATAGAAAAAGGAGAAGAATACCAGTTCAAAGGCACAGATAATGTGTTCAATAAAATCATAGAACAGAACTTTCCTAACTTAAAAAAGGAAATGTCTATAAAGATACAAGAAGCTTACAGAACACCAAATAGATTTGACCCCCACCCCCAAAAGACCACTCACCACATAATACTCAAGCCACAAAACTTACAAAACAAATAAAAAATTTTAAAAGCTGCAAAAGAAATGGGCCAACTTACCTATAAAGGCAGATCCATCAGAATCACACTTGACTATCCAATGGGAAAAATTGAAAGCAAGAAGGTCTTGGTCAGAAGTTATACAGACACTAAAAGTGCATGGATGCCACCTTAGACTATTATACCCAGCAAGACTAGCAATCACCATAGATGGAGTAACAAGGTATTTCATGACAAAGTCAGACTTAAACACTATCTATCTACAAATCTAGCCCTTCAGAAAGCATTAGGGGAAAACTCCAAACTAAGGATCCCAGATACACCCATGAAACAACAAACAATCAATAATCCACAGAAGAGAAGCTCAGAGAAAGGAAATACATAGAGGCTAACATCAAAAATGACAGGAAATATCAACAAGTGGTCACTAATATCCCTTAATATCATTTGACTCAATTCATCTATAGAAAGACACACATTAACACAATGGATACAAAACAGAAGCCATCCTGCTGCTGCACACAAGAAACACACCTCAATCTTAAAGACAGACACAGGCTCAGAGTAAAGTTTTGAGAAAAGATTTTCCAATCAAATGGCTCTAAGAAATAAGCTGGTGTTGTCATCCTAATATCTAACAAACTAGACTTCAAACTAAAATCAATTAAAAGAGACCAGGATGTACATTACTTATTCATCTCAGGAAAAATTTATCAAGATGAGATTTCAATCCTGAATATTTATGCCCTTAATATAAGGGCACCTATCTATGTAAAATAAATGCTACTAAAGCTTAAAGTCCACATCAAATATCACACTCTAATAGTGGGAGGCTTCAATACCCCACTTTCACCCTTGGATAGGTCAACCAGACAGAGACTCAACATAGAAATAAGGTCTAACAAAGGTTATGATGCCAATAGATTTAATAGATATTTACAGAAGCTTCCACCAAAACACAAAGGAATATACATATTTCTCAATTATCATGGAACTTTCTCTAAAATTGACCACATAATTGGTCATAAAGCAAATAATAAATGCAAAATATGGAAATAATCCCTTGTGTCATATTGGACCATAAGGACCTAAAATTAGAGTTCAACAACATTAAAAATCACAGAAAGCCGACCAACTCATGGAAACTAAACTGAAACTGTTTCAGTTTCACTCAACTGAAACACCTCTGGGTCAAGGAAGAAATTAAGAAAGAAATCAAAGTCTTCCTAGAATTTAACAAAAATGAATCCACAACATACTCAGATTGTGGGAAACAATGAAAGAAGTTTTGAGAGGAAAATTTATAGCACTGTATGCCTATATGAAAAACCTAGAGAAATCCCACACTAGAGAACTAACAGCTCAGCTGAAAGCCTTAGAATAATTAGAAGCAAACTCACCTAGAAGGAGTAGATAGCAGGAAATAATCTAACTTAGAGCTGAAATCAATACAACTGAAACAAAAAGAACAATACAAATAATCAATAAATCAGAGAGTCAGTTCTTTGAGAAAGTCAACAAGATAGATAAACCCTTATCCAAATTAACCAAAAAGCAGAGAGACAGTATCCAAATTAACAAAATCAGAAATGAAAAGTGGGACATAACAACAGACCACCAGGATATCCAGAGAATTATCAGGTCATACTTTGAAAATCTATATTCCACAAAAATGGAAAACCTAGAAGAAATAGACAGCTTCTTGGACAGGTAACACTTACCAAAATTAAATCAAGATCAGGTTAAATACCTAAACAGACCTATAATCCTAAAGGAAATTGAAGCTGCCATTAAAAGCTTCCCAAGTAAAAAAAAACCTAAGACCGGAGTTTCAGTGCAGAGTTCTACCAGGCAAAGAGGCCCAAAATATTAAATGGAAAAAAGATAGTATCTTTAACAAATGGTGTTGGCATAGCTGGCTGGAAGTGTGTAGAAACATGCAAATAGATCCAAGCCTGTCACCCTGCACAAAACTCAAATCCAAAGGGATCAAAGACCTCAACATAAACCCAGCCACTCTGAACTTGATAGAAAAGAAATTGGGAAATACTTTTCTATGAATTGATACAGGCGATCACTTCCTAAATATAACACTAGTGGCACAGACACTAAGATCAACAATCAGTAAGTGGGATGTTCTGAAACTGAGAAGCTTCTGTAAAGCTGAGGACACCATCAATAGGACAAAATGACAGCCTACAAGTGGGGAAATATTTTCATCAACCCTACAAGTAATAGAGGATTGATCTCTAAGATAATAAAGAACTCAAGAATCTAGAGCCCAAAACCTTGAATAACCCAATCAATAAATGGGGTTCAGAACTAAAAAGGGAATTCTCAGCAGAAGAATTAAAAATCGCTGAAAGGCACTTGAAAAATTGCTCAACATCTTTAGTCATCAGAGAAAAGCAAATCAAAACAACTTTGAGATACCACCTTACACCTGTCAGACTGGCTAAGATAAGAGACTCAGATGAGAGTCTATGCTGGAGAGGGTGCAGAGCAAGGGGGAACACTCCTCCGTTGTTGGTGGGAGTGTAACCTTGTTCAGCCTCTCTGGAATGCAATATGGAGGGTTATAAACAAAGAAATTAACACAATCTCAAGGAATCTTAGGATGTTTCTTTGAGAAAATAAACCAGATCAGCAGAGTGTTGGCCTAACTAACTAGATGAAAGAAAGAGAGGACCCATAGTAACAGAATCAAAAGGGAACAGAGAAATATTACAACAAACACCAAAGGGATTCATAATATTATAAAGAAAACTTCTACGCCATTAGATGGGAAAGTATAAATCAAATGGATAAATTTTTAGATTCAGCCAAATCAAAAAAATTAAACCAAGAAGAGGTCAGTAGCTAAACAGACCCATAACAAATGCGAAAATTGAAAGAATATTGAAGATCCTTCCAACTGAAAAATGTCCAGGTTGAGATAAATCCACAGCAGAATTCTACAAGACTTCCAAAGAAGATCTATAGGGAATCCTCCTAAAGTAATAAAAACAAAAGCAGAAACGGAATTACCAACATCTGTCTATGAAGACAGTATCACTCAGCCCAAAACTAAGTAAACACAACAAATAAAGAAATCTATAGGTTAACATCCCTGATGAACATAGATTCAAAGTTCCCCAATAAAATACTTTCAAACTGAATAAAGATATATCAAAAAAGATTATCTTCTATGAACAAGTTGTTTTCTTTGAGATGCAGGGAAGAATGAGCATATGCAAGTCAATAAATGTCAACTACACACATGGACTAAAAGACAACAATCACATTCATTTCAGTATGCAGAGAAAGTCTTTGACAAAATCCAGCATGCCATCATGATAAAGTCCTAGAGAGAGTAGGATTGGAGAGAACATACCTCAACAGTAAGGGCTATATATGAGAAATACAGAGCCAATATCATCCTAAATGGAGAAAAACATAACGCAATCCCATTAAAATCAGAAACAAGACAGAAACACCCACTAGCTCCATTGCTTTTCAACATATTACTCAAAGCATTTGCTACAACAATAAGAGAAGGAAATTAAAAAAAATATAAATAGCAAGTCAAATTATCCCTATTTGCAGATGACATATTTAATATGCAAGATTTCAAAAATCCCACCAGAAAACTTCCAGGAATGACTAACAATTTCAGGAAACTGGCAGAATGTAGAATCAACTTTAGAAAAGTCAGTATCATTTCTGTTCATTGACAGCAGACACACCGACAGCAGGGATTCACAAGAGCCTCAAAGAAAATGAAGTGCCTAGGAAAATACCTAATAGAAGATGTGGAAGACTTAAGTCCCTGAAGAAAGAGATTGCCAAGGCAGTAGAAAATTGAAGAACACACCATTAATATATTTTAAGAATTAATATTGTGAAAATGATCATTCTGCCATAAACTATTTACAAATTCAATTCTAGCCCAACCAAAACCCCAATCTCAGCAAAGCCCTTGATTCTCCGGCTCTTAGAATCTTTCTGTTCCCCCCACCCCTTCCACAGCACTGAACCTTAGCTTTAGGAGGTTTTTGGTAGATTTATTCACTAGGACTGGGTTCCACAACTCTACATTTTGATTGATTGTGGTTTTCTGTAATGTTATTTTTTTTTTAACAAAAATAAAACAAATTCTCCTAACATTTATCTAGAACAACAACAGATTCTGGTAGCCAAAGAAGTCCTGAGAAAAAAGAACAATACTAGAAAGTTCACCATTTCAGACCTGAAGATATATTACAGAACTATGGTAATAAAATACAGAAACAAACATGTAGATCAAGGAAAGAAAATAAAAAAAAACAAACCTAAATACATGTACATGTAACTGCAGCATCTGTTACTTGTCAAAGATGCCAAAACATATACTGGACAAGCATCTTCAATACTTGTTGATAGTAGTACTGAAAAAACTGGGTATCCATAAGTGGGAGAATATAATGAGATTCACATTTATCATCTTGCACAAAAGACTAACTCCAAATGGATCAATGATCTCAATGTGAAACTTGAAATATAAAAACTACTAGAAGAAGATATAGACAGTTCCCTATAAATTATAGGTGTAGGAAAGGACTTCCTGAGTAGGAAAGTTGCTCAGAAACTAAAGTCAACAATTGACAAGACTTCTTATAAAATGTAAAAGCTTCTGTAAAGAAAGGAAAACAATCACTTGAGTGAAGAATAAGCCCACAGAATGGGAGATAATCTTTTCTTTCCAGCTATACCTCTGGCAGAAGATTAATAGCCTGAATATATAAAAACTTCAAAAAGCAAAAAATTAAATAAAAAAACCAACCCATTCAAAGAACAGGCTATGGCTCTGAGAAATAAAGATAAATGAGAAATTTCTCAAAATTACTCATCATCCATAGGAATTTTGGAAATGCAAACAAAAACAATTTTGAGATTTCATCTTACCCTAGTCTGAATGGCTTTGGTAACCAAAGCAACAGACAACAATCTCTGGAGAGAATGTGATTTGGTAGGATTGAGAACTGGTCTGTCACTGTGGAAATCAATACAGAGAACCACCAGAAAGCTGAAAATAAACATACCATATGACTGGCCCAGCTATAGCATTTCTTTGCATATGTCCAAAGGACTCATTATCCTACTCTGCATATATTTGCCCATCCATTTTAACTGCCACTCTGCTCACAATAGCTTGGAAATGAAAACTATCCAAACATCCTCCAACTGATGGATGGATATTGAAAACATGGTGTATATCCACTATGGAATACTGCTCATCTGTGAAGAATAAAGAAATCGCCAGGCAATGGTGGCTCATGCTTTAAATTCCAGCACTTGGGAAGCAGAGATGGGTGGATTTCTGTGAGTTTAAAGGCCAGCCTGGTTTACAGAGCAAGCAAGTAGACCAGGACAGCTAGGCAATTCATAGAAACCCTGCCTCAAACCCCAACAACTACACAAAAGAATAATGAACTCATGAAACTTGCAGGTAAATGGATGGAACTAGAAAAATTTACACTTAGTAAAGTAACCCAGGCCCAGAAAAGCAAATTCCACATGTTCTTTTTCATCTGTTCTTCCCAGCTCCAAGTCTTCCAGCGAGCATCTGTCATCTGGAGTAACTGCAGAAACCAGGGAAGTAAAAAGTTACAAGAGGTGGAGTGCTAGAAAGGAAAAAAAAACAGGAAAAAATGATATGAAGGAGGAATGAAGAAAAGGAAGGATTTTGTAGGGAGGAAGAAAGCCTTGTGTACACAGATAAGCACAGGAGAGGCTAGGAAAGTGAAATACACAGCTTACTCCTCCCCCATCCCCCCACCTCTCTCATCCCCAACCCATGAGGTGTGAAGCTTCTCCTTCTGGAATGCTAGGAATGAGGTCACTTTTACGACCTGGTGATTCTTTACTGTCTGACAAGACAGGCTTTGCCTATTTCTCCCCCAATTTATGTTTTAACTTATCTAGGACCTTTTCTCTTAAGTCCTGAGCATTGCTGTTAGACCATAAACCCACCCTTGTGAGTGATGTCATTTGTCTTTTACAACACCCTGAGTGAATTTTGTGTTATCTTAGGGCCAGATCCATCCTGATTCTCACAGGTTTACCTCAGTAAAGCTCCTTAGACCCTAAATCTTGGGCACTATCTCTGAGTCAACAATACTCATTCTTGTGAAAGAAGCCAGATGTACTTTGTAGGGAATCTCAATGCAAACATGTCTTAAATTGTACACTTGGGGCTGAGTTAATTGTTATCTGAATAATGTTTTCAAAATTATGCTGAGCTTACATATGGCTTCAGTAAAATAATCTGGGCCAGACTTTAGAAGTCCTGGTCCAGCACCAGTTACAATAAAATCAGGCTGAGCCAAGTTTCATTCTTGTCGTTTTATGCATTGTCTTTTCCCTGCCTGCTGTAAAATCTGCAGGGGAATCACCACAGGCTTTAATTGAGGAGAGGAGATGGAGAAAAAAATAAATGAGAAAGAGATACTTAACACTAGGGATATTTGAAACATGCATAAATAATCTTATTTTTATTTACCTAAAATTATACATAACACATATTAGTGCATGTGCACACATATACCTATGTACTTTGAATGAAGTTATTTAACTTGAGCAGACAATACTTCCTCCATGAGTCATAGACTACACAGAAAAAAAATCTAGTAGGCATGAGAAACTCCCTTCCAATTTGTCAGTTATGGGACTGTAAGAGACTCCTCAAACACTAGGCAGTTGCTCTTACCCTTGACCACCTCTCAGAAGTTGAAGGTGCATTCCTAACGCTGGAAAAATCATAGGCTTTGGACATAGAACTCAGATAATCCAAGCTGGATATGACCTGAAAGCCTCCTCCCTGATGACTAGCTTAGCTTCCTACTTAGCTATGCAACTCCACTAAAGTAGGAAAGTGATCAATAGCCATACACAGTTGTGACTCCTACAAACCATAAATATGACCAGTACTACAAGATATCCCAAACCATGCAATAATGCCACATCTATTTGAATTTAAGTCCCATTCAGCTGTAAGAAAATCATGCCAAGGTACTGGCAATCCAGCCAGTCATCCATGGATAGTAAAGCCATGGATCTTAGAGGAGAATGCAGCACTGACATTTTCCTAAAACAATAATTTCTAACTGTGTCCTACAAACTATACTCACAGATAAATGTTGCTCTACATGCTCATTAAAGAAGCTTCTGTTTACAGCAAACAAGAGACCATTCTAGAAGACTACAGCAGGTCATAATGCAGAGATCACACAAAGCCTGTCTTCAATGTGTGTATCTACAACACAACTCTTGTGTGTATGGCCCAGGGAACATTGTGGAAGAAAGGGGATAAAAGAATTTTAAGAGCCAGAAGACCAAAAAGTCTGCTGTAAGATTGTGTTTTCTAAATATGAGAAGGAAGCCACACTCCCAAAATCTCAACATTATGGCTGTTTAAACAGGAGCTGAAAATGATAGCAGTGTTTCATGAGCCATTGTGGATAAGGTAACTCGTTTGGGCACCCTACTTTTAGATAAAGAATGACAAGCTATTGAAAATCCCTGAGACTGGGAGAGTTATTTTCTCCAGAGATGAGGTCCTTAAGTGATAATCAAATCCTAAGTGTCTATCCTAAAAGTATATATACAATCAAGACAAAATGGACTAAGTAGGTTGCATATATATATTTGATTTTTTATTTATTTTTGAATAAGTTCTCATTTTTATCCATGTATTTCCTTGTTCAAACTCCCTTCCCCCTCCTGCACCTCCCAGTCACTCTCTCTTCTCCCCATCTCCTTATCTCCTCCCCTGCAAGGGAAGAAGGTCCCAAGCTCCCAAGAGGCTTAGTTCAGCATCCATTTGCATCACAACCTCTGTTAGACCCCTTATTTCTCTGTTGAGTCTCTGTCTGGTTGGCCTATCCAAGGATGAAAGTGGGGTATTGAAGTCTCCCACAATAAGAGTATGAGAACTGATGTGGGGTTTGAGCTTTAGTAGTTTTTCTTTTACATACATAAGTGCCCTTATATTAGGGGCATGAATATTCAGATTTGAAACCTCATCTTGATTAATTTTTCCTGAGATGAATAAGTAATGTTCATCTTGATCTCTTTTAATTGATTTTATGTTTTAGTCTACTTTGTTTGACATTAGGATGACAACACCAGCTTGTTTCTTGGGCTATTTGATTGGAAAATCTTTCCCCAACCCTTTACTCTGAGCCTGTCTCTGTCTTTGTGGTTGAGGTATGTTTCTTGTATGCAGCAGGTTTCTGTTTTTGTATTCATCCTGTTAGGGTGTGTCTTTTTATAGGTGAATTGAGTCCACTGATATTAAGGGATATTAGTGACCACTGTTTGTTATTTCCTGTTATGTTTGGGGGTAGCTTGTATGTATTTCTTCTCTTTGGAGTTTTCTTCTGTAGAATTATTGATTGTTTGTGGTTTCATGGGTATATCTGGGATCCTTAGGTTGTAGCTTTCCCTGTAATGCTTTCTGAAGGGTCGCATTTGTGGATAGGTATTGTTTAAGTTTGATTTTGTTGTGAAATATCTTGTTTACTTCATCCATGTTGATTGATAGTTTTGTTGGGTATAGTAGCTTGGGTTTGCAGCCATGCTCTTTTATAACTTCTGACGAGGACCTTCTTGCTTTCATTGTTTCCACTGAATAGTCAGGTGTTATTCTGATGAGTCTTCCTTTATAGGTAAGTTGGCCCTTTTCTTTTTTTTCTTTGCTCTGTATGTTTTGTGTCTTGATTATTATGTGACAGGCAGACTTTTTTTGGGGGGGGAGCTAATGTATTTGGTGTTCTGTAAGCTTCTTGTAACTTTATAGGTATTTCCTTCTTTAGGTTGGGTTTTATTCTATGATTTTATTGAACCCATTATCTATGCTTTTAAGCTGGTATTCTTCTCCTTCTATTCCTATTATTCTCAGGTTAGGTCTTTTCATGTCCCAAATTTCCTGAACATTTTGTGTTATGTCTTTTTTGGTTTTAGTGTTTTCTTTGACTGATGTATCTACTTCAAGTATTGAGTCTTCTACTCCAGAAATTCTCTCTTCCATCTCTTCGATTCTGTTGGTTATGCTTGTATCTGTAGTTCTAGCTCTTTTCTTGAGATTTTTCTATTTCCACCTTTGCCTCATTTTGTGCCCTTTTTATTGCTTCTATTTCAATTTTCAGTTCCTGGCATGTTTCTTTCCTTTGTTGGTTTTCCTTTTCTTGGTTGTCTTTGTTTTCCTTCAATGTGTTTTTTTGTTTTGTTTTTGTTTTTGTTTTTAATCTCTTCCAATTTTTTGTTTGGAATTTCTTTTCTATCTCTTTAAGGGAATTTTTATATCCTCTTTTAAGGCTTCTATAATTTTCATAAAGGTGTTTTTGAGGTTGTTTCCTTCTGTTTCTTCTTCATTGCTCTGTTCATGTCTTGTAGTTGTAGAACCACCAGTTTCTTCTGGTGTTGCCTTGTTGTTCTTTATATTGTCATATGTATTCTTGCACTGGCATCTGCTCATTGCTTCAGTTGTTTACACTTAGTCAGCTCTTAGCTAGTTGTGGTTAGACGGTTTGCATGTCTCCTGTCTACTCTGAATATGGGGTCTGCACAGTCTCTGACTTTACTCTGGACAAGGGTCTGCATTTCAAAGGCTTCTGTATGTCTGTTTATGATGAAGTAGTTTGCCCTGGAGGAGGGGCCTGGCCATGGGAGGTCTCTTCTACTAAGGGTTGATGGGGAGGATCCTTCCAGTTTTAGCCTAGGGTCAGTCAGCTAGCCGAGAATCTGAGATCAGGACCCTGGGTGTGACCCTGGTCTCCAGAGAGGGATTCTCTGTGGGGGTAGTCCAGGAGCTGAGATTCCCTCACCTGTGAGTTTGCTCTGGACACCTTTTTAAAATTTATTTATTATGTATACAGTATACAGAAGAGGGTACCAGATGTCATCATAGATTGTTGTGAACCACCATGTCGTTGCTGGGAATTGAACTCATGACCTCTGGAAGAACAGTCAGTGCTCTTAACGTCTGAGCCATCTCTCCATCCCTGCATTTATATATTTATTCACACACACACAAGCAATAAAAATTAAAGACTAAGAGGTCATGAATTTAAAAGAAAGGAAGACATGAATGTTGTTGGAGGGAGGAGAAGGAGTCAAGGAAATGATATAATTCTACTTTAATTAAATTAAACAGAAAAGCATGTCATAGCAATTCCTCATCAAGCAGTTTCTTAGTTTGCTCTCTATGGCTGTTTTAAAAACACTGAACAAAATGAACTTGGGGAGAGAAGGGCTTTATCGGTTTGCACATCTTGATCACAGTTCATCATGGAGGGAAACCAGAACAAGACCTCAATGAGAAGCCAGGAGCTCAGGCATGGACTGAAGCAGAGGCCAGAAAGGAGTGATACTGTCTTATTTCCCACTCAATTTGCTTTCTTATACAACTGAGGACCACCTTCACAAAGTCACACCACTCATAGTTGGCTAGGACCTCCCATTCAAAGTTTAATCAATAAAACACTCCCTCACAGAGTTGTCGACAGGCCAGTCTTAGAGAGGCATTTTTTCAGCTGAGGTTCCCTTATTCTATATGATCCTATCTTATCTCAAGTTGACAAAAAAAAAAGAAACAAAAGCTAACCAGGTTAGCACATGTGTGTTCAATAAATGTATGTACTTAATACACCAAAAAACAGACAAATAAACAAAACTACTCAGGAGCATGGAAGCACAGATTTCAAGGGGAATAAAACACAAGGGCTATATGGGGGAAAGGAATAATTAATGAGATAGGAAAGATAAGTGGGGTGAGGAATGGGAGAGAATAACAGAAGATTTATGGGGAAGGATGATCAATATTAAAGATCTTTGAAAAAGCCATATAAAACCCCACTACTATAGAATCTTCCTAAAATAACTTCATGTACACACCCGCACAACACACACACACACACACACACACACACACATATTAAATGAAGTTACTCTATTATGGAAGGATCCCTACAGTGTCTTTTAGACACTATAAGTATCAAATGAAAAGCTCAAAGTCAGGTACAAGTTACCTTTTTTTTTTTTTTTAATTGTTGGTCAGTGAGGTCCTATGAACCATCCCAACATTACAGAATATTGCCTTTGCTCTTGGTTACACACTAGATCATGATGTAGAGACCTTTTTGCTAAAGACACGATGTCTTAGTCACTATTCTATTGCTGTGAGGAGTCAGCATGACCAAAGCAACTCTCATTTTGAAAAATTGTTATTTGAGGGTTTGCTTACAGTTTTGAAGTTCATTATTATCATGGTGGGGAGCATTACAGCAGGCATGGCCCTGGAGTAGTAGTTGTGAGCTACATCCTGATCCAAAGGCAGAAGGGGTAGAGTAGGGCTGGTCTGAGATGGGCTTTTGAAAATCTCAACACCTCTCCCGTTGACATACTTCCTTCAACAAGGCTACACTCCTAACCCTTGTAATTCTCTCAAAAAGTTCTACTGTCTGGTAATGAGCCTCTGAAATATATGAGTCTACGGGAGCAATTCCAATTCAAACACCATATTCCATTCCCTGGCCATCACAGGATTGTAGCCACATCACTATGCAAAATGTATTCAGTCCAACTTCAGTCCCCACAATCTTTCAGTCTCAATACTGCTTAAAAGTCCAAGTTCAAAGTCTCTTCTGAGACTCATAGCAATCTCTTAACTGTAACCTCTTGTGAAATAAGAATAAAGACAATTTGCATATTTTCAACATACAATGCAGACGTTATACATTGCCATTCCAGAAGAGAGGAAGGCAAGAATAGCGAAGAAATGTTGGGCCAAAGCTAGACTGAAATCTAGGAGGGCAAACACCAAAATCTGCATCTTCATATCTGATGTCAAAGAACTCTTAAGAACTTCAACTCTTTCCAGCTTTACTGACTGTAACATAGTTCTCTCTATTGGGCTGGCTCCATCCCTGGTCTGAAGCTCTCCCTGGTAGATAGCCCATGACTCTGGCATCTCCAGCATATTGAGGTCTCCAAGGAAATCTAGACTTTACTTTTACTGCTTTATGTAATGCTTTCCCTAGGCCTCTATACAGAGACAAGCCTGACACATTCCTGGCTTCAGCAACTTTCTTTAGCCATGAGTTGGGGAAAGTCTACAACCCCTTATATCCTTGACTCTAAAGCCAGAGCCATGAGGCTGAAGCTGCCAAATTCTACTGCTTGATGGGCTGGAACTTGGGTTCACTATTCAATTACCTTTGCATTAAATTTTTGTTGTTTATGGTTTCCTTCACTGCTTGAGCTTTTCTTTAATTTCTTCACACAAGTTAGAAGCTTAGCTGGATGGGATCACTGCTTCCTTTACTACATTTAGCATTAGGCTGTTCTTTAAACTTTTTATATCCTTGAGCACTGGATTGAGCTCCATTACCCATTTCTTCTCAAACCATGCCTTCGAATTTCTCTTTTCCCATCTTGTTTCTTTCATTATAGATCTGGATAAGAGTGATTACTAATAACCACAGGACATAGTCAGTATGAAGCTAACTATGTCATGAAATCTCCTCTACAAACACTATTAGCCCCAAACTCTCAGTTTAGCCTCAGGCAGAATTTTAGGACAAGATAAAAAAGTTGGCCACATTCTTTGTCAAAATATCACAAGAATGACTTCTAGGTCACTTACTAATATTCTCCCCCTCAGAAACTTCTTTTTTTTTTTGTTGTTGTTGTTTTAAATAGGTTTTTTACCTTTTCTTTTTTTTCTTTATTTATTTTGTATTTATCAAGAAAAACAGTAAAATGAATTTAAAATGCTGACAAGTTAACAATAACTATAAAGAAAATAAAAATCATAAGCATGACTTATCAAGGGTGATAATGCATATGTTTGCTACACATAAAATTGCTTTGTGTTCAGCTTTTCCTCTGAATTTTTTTTTTCTATTCCTGTATATCCTTATTCAAGGTCCCTTTCCCCTCCTGCCACATCAGATCATTTTTTCTTCTCCACAACTCCCCATCCCCTCCCTGGGCAGGCAGCAGACAGTCCCATGGTCCCACTGACCCAATAATGCTTAGATCAGTCTCCACTCCTGGCAAATCCAGTTTTGTCCCCCCTCCCTCAAGAGTGAGTCAGGTGTTCCTATAGTTGGAGTGGGATCAGAAGGGTCAGTCCAGGGTGTTTCTGATCCCAAGCTGTTCAGTGGTTGTGGTTTGCAGCTTGGGCATGTTTGGCTTTTTTTTTTGTTGTTGTTTGTTTGTTTAGAGACCACTAGTGAGTGAGTACATCCCCTGCTTATCTTTCTGAGTTTGTGATACTTCGCTCAGGAGGATATTCTCTAAATCCATCCATTTGCCTGTGAATTTTAGGATATCATTTTTTCTTACTGCTGAGTAGTATTCCATTGTGTAGATGTACCACAGTTTGTTAATCCATTCTTCAGTTGAGGGACATCTAGGTTGTTTCCAGGTTCTTGCTATTACAAATAATGCTGCTATGAACATAGTTGAGCTAATACCTTTGGA
>PVIH01018585.1:0-38022 GCA_004025045.1 Sigmodon hispidus
AAAACAATTTTACTCAACAAAAGAACCTCAGGAGGTATCACCATCCCTGACTTCAAGCTATACTATAGAGCTACAGTAATAAAAACAGCCTGGTACTGGCATAAAAACAGACTTGTGGACCAATGGAATAGAATTGAGGATCCAGACATTAACCCAAAAACCTATGAACACCTGATTTTTGACAAAGAGGGCCAAAACATTCAATGGAAAAAAGATAGTGTATTTAACAAATGGTGTTGGCATAACTGGAAGGAAGTGTGTAGAAAAATGCAAATAGATCCGAGCCTGTCACCCTGCACAAAACTCAGATCTAAGTGGATCAAAGACCACAGCAGAAATAATCCAACTGAGGGCTAAGATCATTAAAATAGAAACAAAGAGAACAACACACACACACACAAAATCAATAAAACAAAGAATGGCTTCTTTGAGAAAATCAACAAGATAGACAAATCCTTTATAGTTATCCAAACTAACAAAAAAGACAGAAAACATCCAAATTTTAACATCAGAAATGAAAAGTGGACATAACTACACTACTGTGGAATTATGTTCTGGTACATTGTAAATATTTGTTCCTCCTACTGGTTTAATGAAATGGTGATTGACCAGAAGCAGATAGAAAGTGTGGGTGGGACTATCAGGCTAAGAAAACTCTGGGAACAGGAAGAATAGAGAAGAGATGCCAGCAGATCCAAAGGAAATGAGAGCAGGATGCTGCTCTGAGAAAAGATACTAAGCCACATGGCCAAACAAGATAAGAATAATAGGTTGAGTTAAGATGAAAGAGCCATAGGTCTATCAGCATGAAATTGATGTAACCTTCTGTATGTTTAATTGGGAATTTGGTCCTCCAGGTTCAGACCTCAGGGCTAGGCAGAGCTAAATGGCTGTGGGTGGGTCCGGGTCTTGGGGCTGGTCTGGGCCAGAAACTTCATATTATACTATAGGCACTAAGGAAATATAGAGCATCATAAGGTCATACTTAAAATCTTGTAATCTACCAAACTGGAAATTCTAAAAGAAATGGGTAATTTCCTTGATTGGTACCACTTCACCAAATGTTAAGTCAAGATCAGATAAACTATTTAAATAGACCCTTAGTGAAATAGAAGCAGTCATTAAAAGTCTTCCAACCAAAACAAAACAACAACAAAAGAAAATAAAAATAAAAACTGCCCAAGGTCAGTTTCAGCACAGAATTCTACCAGATTTTCAAAGAATAGCTCATATCAATACTATTATGTAGGTCATTCACAAAACAGAAACAAAGAGAATATAGTCCAATTCATTTATGAGGCCTTGGTTACCTTGATACACAAACCACATAGAGACTCAACAAGAGTTAACAAACCACTGACCAATTTCTCTTATAAGCAGATTCAAAAATACTAATTAAAATACATGCCAACCAAATCTAACACATCAAAAAGTTCAACTACCACGATCTAGAAAACTTCATTCCAGAGATGCAGGGATGGTTCAGTATACAAAAATTAGAAAATGTAATTCACCATATAAACAAAGAAAAAAATAACAAACACATGATCATTTTATTAGAAAAGGCTCTTGATAAAACCCATCATTCCTTGATGATAAAGTCCTGGAGATATCAGAAATACAAAGGACATATGTAAACATTTTCAAAGCAGTAAGCCTCTAGCTAACATCAAATTTCAAATTAAATTGAGAGAAACTCAAACCAGTTCCACTAAAATCAGGCACAAGACACGGCTCTCGGCATAAACTTGGGCCTGCATGTTCCATGGCCCTGGATGGCAGAGAAGGCCACTTAGATCGGCCTGGATTCAGTAGTGCCATGGCCCTTGGATACCAACATGGCCTCAGGTGTTGGTCAGGACCCCAGGAATCTGCACAGCCGTTGGTGGTACTGGGAGCCATGAACATCAATGCTAACTCTGGCTGCAGTAGGGCCATAGATCCAGACATGGCCCGCATCAGCAGTTCATGTCCAGATGTTTCCATGGTCCTTAATGGCAACCCTGGTGACTCAGATCATCATGGGCCCTGTAGTGCCATGGCCCTTGAACACCAACATGACCCAGACCTCTGGCATCTTCACAGCCTTCAGTAGTAACAGGAACCATGGACATCCACACAGACCACAGCTGTGGTAGGGCTATTGATCCAGACATGGTTCTTGGCAGCAGCCTGAACCCCAATGACACCAGGTGGCAAGCACGATACCCACACCAGCCCATTCCTCACTGCCTTTGCCTCATCATACTTTGCGTCTCTCCACAGTACATCGACTGTTCTGCCTCCCTCTCCTATTTCTCTACCACGTGCTCTCTCACCATAGTGGCGGCACCAGGCAGGCCTATGGTTGTCTTTTCCCAGCCCAGGCCAAGTGGCACTAGGCAGGTGTGTGAGGGTCCTCCACTCCTACTGGGCCTAATGGCACTAATCAGGTTGTCTTCTCCCCACCCAGGCCACACTGTCAGTAGCTTATTATGTTCTAATGAGATAAAGAAAAAGAGTGAATCCAGAGGGCATGGAGTGTGGGGAAACTAGAAGGAGTAGAGGGCAAGAAAACTATAATCAGGACATATTGTATGAGAAAAGAATCTATTTTCAGTAAAAGAAAAAATAAAACTTTTGACAACATTGAAATTCAGAAGATTATTAGGGAACACTTTGAAAATCTTTGTTCCAATAAATTAGAAAATTTAAAAGAAATAGATATTTACATTTAACAATTTACAGATATGATATTAAATAGAAAGCAGATTATTTGTAGGAAAAAGGAGGTATACCACAAAGGGGAAGGGTAGAGAAAGGAGAGGGTGTGGGGAATAAATGTGGTCACAGTGTATGATATACCTAGATGAAAATGTCTTTGTGAAGCCCATTACTACATACATTTAGTATATACCAATTGAAAAGAAATTAATCAGATATGTGTAAAATAAACAAAAAGCCTATAGAGCAAACAAGAATGAAACTATTAGTATCTTTACTTAAAACCATTAAAATAATTTAATTAAAAAAAGCAAACTAAAATATTAAAGAAACTTAAAATCCTAAGGGAATAATGGGATTCCTTTTTGCAATGTGTGAAGATATAGAATGCATTTAAGAGAGACTTCCCAAACAGTATACAAATGTACATTTATTGAAGTACTTATTTGTTAAGAGCATTTTATATAATTTTAAAAGTAAATTAGTCTTCAATCAACTTTGCTAAAATACATTGCTAATTAAGATCACTATTGCTTAAAAAACATGACATTTAACACATTACACTAAATTTGACACCATGATATGCTGCAAGTTGAAATGCCTTAAACTGTCTTTTCTTACAATTGGATTAAGGTTTTTCTTTATTTACATCAGTGTTTAGAAGGCATCTCTATGCCTCTTTATTCACTCTACTTTATGTAATATGATTGAAACAGATTTGCAGAGCAGACCTAATCCCTCATACATAAATGCCAATGGAACACTGACCCCGTGAAAGCTTCACTTAGAGGTGTGTTAAAAACAAAAACAATGAAAACCCAGAGTTTAAACAAGGCATAATTTTAAAATGTGGACATTAAAAATAGAAGCAGAAACTTTTTTTATTTTATTTATTTATTTTTTAAACCTTTATTTATTTATTTAATTATTTGCCTTGGTGTTTGCCTGGAACTGGAACTACAGACAGTTGTGAACTGCCATGTGAGTGCTGGGAATCGAACCCGGGTACACTGGAAGAGCAGACGGTGCTCTTAACCACTGAGCCATCTCTCCAGCCCCAGAAGAAGCAGAAGCTTTATATGCAGAGTAAAAGGACAGTCAAGGATAAGGAGGGAAATGCATGCAAGCACAGCTCAGAGTTAAGTGTGGCATCCAGATAAAATATGTAGGAAATTAAAGATAATCAAAAAGGGAGGTAGGAAAAGTGTAAACTTACCTGAAAACAATATTAAACACTCTGGTTTGCAGTTCATAAGAGACCATAGCCCTCGAGGCTGGGAATGTGTAGAAAGCTGGGTGTTATCAGCAAACATCCTGATTGCATCCTAAGTCTACAGCAACCAGCTTCAGGAATTCAGTGCTCCCTAATTATCTCCCCTTGCATGAGTGCTCCCTACTATCTATCTATCTATCTATCTATCTATCTATCTATCTAGTTAATTATTTCCACATGCCTCTCGTCTTAAGTCTAAGTCCCCCTTCGTGTGTTCAAGGCAATTCTCCATTTTTACAGTAGGTCACACCATATAATGTCAGTAAGTGACTAAGTCAGCTGTAATTTATAAATATGTAACTAATTTTACACTTTAAAATCCATCAATGCACATCAGAGTCTAGGCTGATCAGTCATACTGGGATATAGAATCTTGGAACATTGCAAAAATGGCTTTTTATCCCAACTATGATTTACAATCTCAGGTACATATTCCTCAAGTCAGTGACGTCCTCTCAGAATTAGCATCATACATTAAAGTGTGCCTTTCACCTCTACTACACTAAAATCCCTACAGAAGTATTATATATGTATCATTGGTGTTCCTAGATATATTCAGGGAACAAGTTTACAGGATATTATTTGTACAATGTATTGTATATATGAATAATAAGATAAATACATTAGCGTCTCTGTGTCTATAATTTCTGCATCTGTGACATCAAATAACATACACTTGAAGCAGTTGTAAAAAAAATTGTCTGCTAAACAAATGCAGGTCTTTCTTACCATTGTTCTCTGAACAACAGTGTGAGAACTATCTATGAAGTATTTACACTGTATTATGTATTCTAAGTAACATAGATTTAAGTTAATATTTCTCTCCAATATCTGGTAAAAATTATCTACCTCTATGTGATAGTTCTTTTGTGTGCATTTCAGAAAACATGTATATACAGAAACATGTATAAAATACATGGCAATAACAGTATTTTATATATGATTCCTTCAAATATTCATAGGGCAATCCTAATATACTGTAAATAATAAAAGAAGGATATGCATAAGCACCATGTAAGTACTATGGTAAATTTATTTAAGAGACTAGAACATTCAGAATCAAAAGAGTTTGAGTTCTTAAGTTAAATGTCCATGACACCATAAAATAGTTGAAGTGACACAACCCTGGCTGGTCTTTATTGGCACATATTCTGAGTCCCACATGTCTGAGCTGTCAGGGTTCTGGAAGGTCATCATGATATCCAATGAAGATTCACAGTTTCCTGGAACCATGGTTGTGAGATCACAGAGGGTTGGAGCTGGCATACCTCCACACACATATATCTGCTTGTCTATAGAAATTCTTTGGAACACTCAGAAGACTCAGAAGCCATCATGGCTAGATTCCCCTGAAAATCCAGATCTATACCAAGAAAGAACTCTGTCCTGCTGGGTTTTGCATACCAACTGTGTGAATTGTGTCAGGGTTTTTTTTGTTTGTTTGTTTTTTTTTTTTTTTTTTTTTTTTTTTTTTTTTTTTTTTTTTTTTTTTTTTTTTTTTTTTTTTTTTTTTTTTTTTTTTTTTTTTTTTTTTTTTTTTTTTTTTTTTTTTTTTTTTTTTTTTTTTTTTTTTTTTTTTTTTTTTTTTTTTTTTTTTTTTTTTTTTTTTAGGGAACTCTAATTAATATTCCAGCAAGAGCAGCTCAGGGAAGAGTGAGTGAATTATTGTCTGACACCCTACAGGGTGTTCCCATCCCCATTTGCACTGTTGGGCTTCAAAAGAATTTATTGCAAAGCTATTTATTTTAAGGCCTAGGGTTAAATAGTCAAATTGGGACCTCTTGTTAAATTAGCACTGGAGATGTCAGAATCATTGTTTTCAAGTGCCCTGTGATGCTGCTTTTTCTTCAACTTCCGAACATTGTGAAGCTGTGCGCTTCACACATTTTCTGAGCCCAGGACATTTGGCAATACGTGTAAGGATGAAAAGAGCATAGTCTGACTTAAATTTCTATCTTCGCCTGTCTCTTTCACTAGCTGTAGCATTTTTTTAAGCCAAACAATATCTAAACATGTATATGAAACATATCATATATCACAATTATAAATCTGAGAATTTTAAAGCTGAGCAATTTCTACAAATATAAGTTTTACAAAGGTAACACTTACAAAAGTGGTGAAAGGTGTAACAAGGGCAGGTATTAACAATACTAAACACTGAAGTTATCAATCAGTAGCTGAAATTTTCAGTCAGAATTGCACCAACACAAGCCAGTGAGAAAACCAAGGTATCCCAGAGCCCAGCCCAAGGGTGTCGGCAGCAGCAGCTCTGCTGTTGGGTGCAGGGCCTATATCGTTTTTCTTTTTCTTTTTTTTTAGTTTTTTTAATTATCTATTTATTTATCAACAACTATTACTATATAAAAGACACATTTGTATTGAAATTTCTTTAAAATGATACAGCATTGAGGATATCTTAAAGGAAGAAACTTGATAAACACAGCTTCAAATTTAACAATAGTTGTTGTAATTAGTTTGTTCTTCTGTAGGTGTATTAAATAATGAAAATAACTGTTCTCTGTGTCTCTTTTCTCTAAAATACATAGAACATAAAAAATAAAATTTTTAAAGCACCTTAAGCCAGGTTAGACTCAGCTACAGGTAAAGAAAGCACAATAGGTCACAGCTAATGCCCACAGATGCACTATGGCCACCACAAATTTCTTCTAACCAATCCTTCTACAGTCAAACCCGAAGTTTTTTTTTTGTTGTTGTTGTTGTATTTGTGTGTGTGTATGTGTGTGTGTGTGTTTTAAATTACTTTGTTCACCTATTATCTTTCAATGGAATAAGAATGTTTTTGCTTAAAGTCCACTAATGAGTGAGTACATCCCTTGCTTATCCTTCTGGGATTGTGATATCTCGCTGAGGAGGATATTCTTCAAATCCATCCAAGTGCCTACAAACTTTAGGGTATCATTTTTTCTTACTGCTGAGTAGTACTCCATTGTGTAGATGTATCACAGTTTGTTAATCCATTCTTCAGTTGAGGGGCATCTAGGTTGTTTCCAGGTTCTTGCTATTACAAATAATGCTGCTATGAACATAGTTAAGCTAATGCTTTTGTGGTGTGAATGTGCATCTTTAGGGTATATGCCCAATAGTGGTATTGCTGGATCCTGTGCCAGATTGTATTAATCATGGTTCTTTAGAGTCACAGAACTGATAGATTGAATATCTCTCTCTCTCTCTCTCTCTCTCTCTCTCTCTCTCTCTCTCTCTCTCTCTCTCTCTCTCGGTATATGGGCATCTAGGCTGGTTTCATAACTTGGATATTATAAATATTAACATAATATACTTGACTGTGTTGGTTTCTCTGCTGTGTACTGACTTAGATTCCATCAGAAAAAATACCCAGAAGTGATATTAGATTCCCCACTTCTTTTTTATTTGTTTCTACCTGTCTACCTGTTACTTAATAACCAGAAAGAACCAACTACTCCCTATCTATGCTCCTAACTAGTCCCAGACAATGCCTTTCCTCTAGTTAGTCATCTCTAGCTCATCTGGCCAGTAGCCAGACACTTAGAAAGCTCCTTTCCTCTAATCTGATGCTATCTGCCTGTCTTTGAGTCTCAGACTAAACTCAAGTGATAGTAGCTAACTCTTTTATTCCATAAACACAGATTCTACAACTATTGCTTTTTTTATTCAGCTGGTCTTCAGTTTCACATAATTGTCAAAGTAATTTGTAAAAATGCATAAAAATCATTGCCCTCAGTACTTACAAATACTCATTTATACCCCATACATATTAAAAGTTGATATTAAAAGAAATGATAGGGAGAGGTACAGACAGCTTACTAGGACTCAGCAGACATAAAATTTGGTTTGTATATACAGTGGGGGTTTAAAATATGTATTAGTTTTGTGGGTTTTTTTTAGTTGCACTAATAAAATATCTGAGGCTAAGTAACTCATGAAGAAATTTTCTTAACTCATTAGCTGTGTCAATTTATTTTTTTTATTATGGAAAAAAAGTCATTTTTTATCCATGTATTCCCTAGTTCAGGCTCCCTTCCCCCTCCCACCCCTCCCAGTCAGCTGTGACAATTTAAATTCCATGATTGTGTGGCTCCGTATGTTTCAACTCTGGCTAATACCTCACAGCAAATGACATCACAATGATAAGAGTATGTACAGAAGAGGCAATATGGCAATGCAGGAAAACACAGCCAGCCAGAGACCAGGCACTGCCTTTGTATAATTCATTATAGAAATTAGCATGAATCTCTTCTGAGCGAAGCACCTGCAGCCTAGGTCCACCAGGCACCACCTTAGGCTTTTAACTCCTCCAACACCATAGTCCAGCATGTTAACCTTGGGGACATTCCCAAACTCCATCTATATATCAACCAATGCCAACCATTTAAAGTGTTATCACCAGCCAAGATTCAAGTCCAAGTACTGACTTTGCTGCAACCCACAGCCTTTTACCAGCCAAGGAAAGTGAGTGTTTAGAAAAACTTTCCATTGAAAGAAGGACTGTTCTTCAAAAGGAATGCTGGACAGTCAAAAGCCAGTGCCAGCAGGACCTTTGGAATTAGAATTATATACACTTCATCCTGTGTATATACCATTAAGACAAAAGGAACATGATGTGTGTGACTGTATCCACAAAATTATAATTATATATAAAACATTCATATGAGTGTATGATATAGCCATTGTCATGCTTTCAATAACCACCAACTTCACTTTTGAAATTAAAGCAGATATTGAACAAAAGAAATCCCTACAGAGAGATTAGCTTCATGAGCCAACTTCAGTTTCAACACTTGAGGCTCTGTGGGCCACCACTGCTCATGTTGTCATGTTTCAGAATATTTGTACACTGCATGAAGATGTGTTACTGTGATTGGTGTAAAAGAAAGCTGAGTGGTCAATAGCCAGGTAGAACAGAATAGGTAGGATTTCTGGGGAGAAAGGGGAAAAGGAGGGGAAATCTAGGCATTTGATTTTGCCAGCATTGGATGTCTCATAGTAAGAAGAGGTAACTGAGCCATGTGACAAAATGTAGACTAAAATATGTGGGTTAATTTAGTTATAAGAGCTAGTTGGGAAATAGCCTAAGCTAATTCCAAGATATCATAATTAATAAGAAGTCCCTAGATCATTATTTGTAGACTGGAGGTCCAAATATAGTCTGACAAGCAAGCTTGCTACATTGCCCCTTCATGATCCTGCTGGCTAGGACAGAAGTCTACTTGAGAGAACACCTCTGTAAGATCAGTCTGTCAGCATACCTTTATGGTAGTGGTTCTCAGCCTGTGGCTTGAGACCACTTTAGGGGTCGACCCTTTCACATGGGTAGCCTAATACCACTTGGTACTAGAAAACACAGATATTTACATTACGAGTTGTAATAGTAGTAAAATTAAGTATGAAGTAGCAATAAAAATATTTTATGGTTGCAGGTATTAAAGGATTTCAGCATTAGTAACATTAAAAATCACTGCTACAGGGAATTTTTAAATTATTTATGTATATTTATTTAGTTATCTATTTATTTATCTATCTATCTATCTATCATCTATTTATTTATTTATTATGTTACAGTATACAGAAGAGGATACCAGATGTCATTACAGATGGTTATGAGCCACCATGTGATTGCTGGGAATCAAACCCAGGACCTCTGGGAGAACAGTCAGTGCTCCCAAACTCTGAGCCATTGAATTAGTGATTAATAGGGGAGGGCACAACCAATTTTGGTTCCCTAACAAAGCAGGTTGAGCAAGCCATGGCACACAAGCCAGTAAGTAGTCCTCCACAGGCTCTGCATCAGTTCCTGCCCCCAGGTTCCTGCCCATGCCTCTTTTCAGTTTCTGCCTTGACTTCTCTCAGTGGATTGTGATTCAGGGTATGTAAGCCAAATCAACCCTTGCTTCCCCAACTGCATTTGCTTTTTCTGTTTCAACTCAGCAGTAACAACGCTAAGAAGACAATGATAAGTTTTTAACCTACTAATTCTTTCTGAGGGGTCTGTCCATTCCCATTTCCGGGCAGTGACACTGAGCTAAGACAAAAGTCTCTTTCCAAAGAATATTGCTCCAGGCAAATAAGAATCATTAAAAACTGTTAGCATGAAAAGAAAGGAAACAATGTTAACATTCCTGAAATAACTTTTCTAGAATATTTCTTGGTCTTTCTATTCATCTTTATTATTCATAAATATAATTATTATATATTAGCAAAACATAATGTTTCTGTGGGCTTGTCTTAACCTTGACACAGAGCTCCAAAAAAAAAGGTAAATGTGATGAAAATTCCCAGTCTCCAGGAATTCTTTGCGAAACAGGAGAATTGGGTAACGATCACAGCAGCAGGACTGAGCAGCTCAAACCCAGCTTCTGCTTGTCCATCCTCCCTCATCTTACTCACAGATTCCCAAGCTCAGTAAGGCTCCATCCCCAGGATCTTGTTCACGAGGAAGACTGCGACTTCCTGGAAACCTATGTGTCATTTATGCTGGTAATTCAGATGCTTCTCATTCATTTAATGTTTTAATTCCCATATTCACTCATTCTTTACTTTTAAACAGGTGAGGGATGCAGTAATCCCAAGCAAGCAAGCAGCATGAAAAGGCTGGTACTTAGTTTTACCCTCTTAGTTCTCATTCCCACCCTCTTACGCAAGAGATAATCTTTTTCGTCATTTTAAGCTGTTTCTATAGCTCATCTTCTATTTAATAATGAGGTAACCATTAATTTTTTAAGGCATAAAATGTGCCTGGTCAGCCTGAAAAATAGGAATGAATTTCTAATACATTCTACAACATAAATTGACATTGAAATATATTTTGTGCATGTCTTTTACTTTTGAAAGTGTAATTACATCATTTTCTCCCTTCCCTTTCCTTCTTAAAATTTTGGCTTTCTCTCAACTTCATATTTTTGTTTGTTTAACTGCTGAAGAAAATTACAACCTGCTTAGTCTGTAAAATGTTACCTATAGTTAGATGATCTCAGAGGTGAACATTATTAATTATACCAATGATAGTTAATTGAGAGGCTCTTCTTTAGGGAAGACCATTTTCCCGCTCTCAGCATTCCACAGTTTTCCAAGTTCTTTGTCTAGGCTTGAAGCTCTGTGAGTTGAGCCTTTCAATGTTAGTGTCATAGGTTCCTTACACTTAGTGAAAGAAGACAGTGATAAAAGACAAATAATTTAAATTTTTAATTTACAAGGAAAGTTCAGAACTGACCTGATAAAAAGTAGACTAGAGATTTCCAGTGGGAGAACAGGAAAGGGTAAAAGGACACAGAGTTTATGTGTGGGATGATGGACGTTCTGAATAAGGTGTTAATGTCTGCCCATCCCTGTCTGCTCAAAGCTACTGGATTATAATTTTGCAATAAGTAAAGGTATAAATATAAGTTAAATTATTATATGTGAGCAGTACAAATAAAAATTTTACAGATTAAATACAACAGCAATCAAAAATTCCAAATCAGTTCTTGCAAAAAAGCCCTATATTGTTGTTTTTTTCTTCAGTCTAGTTGATTAACTTTTATAGCTTTCTTTTTTCTCATTTTTTATTATTAATAAAGTCTCATTTTTTTTAATCCATGTGTCCCCTTGTTCAAATGCCCTTCCCCTCCCGCCCCTACAAGTCACTCTTCTCCCCATCTCCTTATCTCCTCCCTGGCAAGGATAGTAGGTCCCAAGGTCCCAAGTTGGCTTAGTTCAGCATCCACTCCAGGCAAATCCACTTTCCTCATCCCCACATCAAGACTGGCTCAAGTGTTCCTCTGGAGGGAATGGACTCCAAAGTGCCAGTTCAAGGTGTTTCAGATCCCAAGCTGTTCAGTGTTTGTGGTTTGCAGCTTGGAGATGCTTTGCTTTTTGCTTAAAGTCCACTAATGAGTGAATACATCTCCTACTTATCTTTCTGGGACTGTGAAACCTCGATCATGAGGATATTCTCCATATCCATCCATTTGCCTGCAAATTTTAGAATATCATTGTTTCTTACTGCTGAGTAGTACTCCATTGTGTAGATGTACCACAATTTGCTAATCCATTCCTCAGTTGACGGGCAACTAGGTTGTTTCTAGGTTCTTCTTTTATATCTTTCTAATCTAGCAGATATGTTTGGCCTTCTGCTTGTTTTTAGTGTTTGGCTTAAGTATAATTGTTCTTTTCAATTCTCACTGTATATGTATTGATCTATGTATACAATGGTAGCTACACTGTTTCTATTTCTCAGCTCTTGTGAGTAGAATGGCAATAAAAATAGATTATACTTCTAAAAATTGTTAGGTATATGCCCAAGACTGTTAGAGCAATATGTGATAGATATTGGGGAAGTTTATGGAACTTCCTCAATGATTTCACAGTGGCTGTACCAGTATTACCCTCCCACCAGCAAGAATAAATGTTCCTTTCACTACATTCATGTCAGCATCTGTCAACTTTAAAAAAAAAATGTTAGCCATTCCGACTGGAGCAAGTTAAAATCTCCGCTTTAAAAACAAACTTTTAATTTACACTTTCCTGATGGCTAAGAATATTGAACCATTTTAAAAGGTATATTTTATCTTTTGGAAAATATCTGTTTAGTTATTTGATCAATTTTGAGTTCTTTTTATGCTCTAGCTATTAACCATTTTTGGATTTTTTTCTTTGTTCTGTAGCTGTCTCTTCCCTTGGAGGATGGTGTGCTTTGCTATAGAGAAGCTTTATTTTTATAAGGACCTTCTTATTAGTTATTTGTGGTGGAAATGTTCTCGGTATGATGTAAATAAAGGATTGTTTTGGCCTATGTGCAGCACCGTAGAAGTGGGTGGAGAATCAGAGGACAGGCAGGTAGGAGAAGGGTGGAGTTAATCAGTCTCCATCCGACCCCCAAAGAATAATCATGTAAGGAACACAGATGAGCTGCAGGCTGAGCCACGTGGTAGACAGATTAATGGAAATGGGTTGAATTAAGATGAAAGAGCTAGATAGAAATGTGCTTGAGACATGGGCCAAACAGTATAAACTATATAAGTGTCTGATTCATTTCTTTGGGGGACAAAAGCCACCACGGGCCAGGTTACAAATCTCTGGGCCCAAAAGGGCCCAGGAAACCTTCTACAACAGTTATTGGTCTTAATTCCTGTGTGTTAGGGTCCTGCTTAAAATGCCCTTTCCTGTGACCATAAGTTCAAGGTTATTTCTAGTTTTCGCCTGTGTCAGAACCTGATTATGGGGCCCTATGTTCAGTTCTTTGATCCATTACTGTTGAGTTTTGTGCAAGATAAAAGACAAGGATCAGGGTTTTTACTTCTGCATGTAGCAATCCTGTTCGATCAGCACTATTTGTTGAAGATGTTGTCTTGGATTTAGACAATAAATTAGTTCATAGAAAAAAAGAGGAGTAATATGATACTTACCATACTTGAGCTTGTGACCTAAAATACAGCCATATAACAATAGCAGTAACAAAGAGAGAGGGAGAAGAAAGTGATATGGAAACCCAGAGCAAGACTTACCTTAACCTGCCTGATCCGAATCTAAAGTTTGGTTCAAGGAAATAATTTGCATTTAAGACAGGAAGAATCTTTCAAACCAACAAGTCAATATGGTTAAAAGCTCCAAAGGTTATGTGTTTTCAAAGTTTTAGTCAATTGATATGGAAGTTTGCAAATATCGATGCTGCCTTTATAATGCTTTGTCATATTCCTAAATGCCACTGTTCTAGAGACAATGGGGCCAAGGAGAATGGAGCCAATAAATGAGGCAGACCAAATTTCAATGCAATAGACAACTTTTATCAGAGTCTCAGACCATTTATGCTCTGATAATTGAGAGGAGTCACAAGAGTAAAGTGTACAATCACAAGGGCAAGCTGCCCATGGCAAAAATGTCTTCCAGGGAGACATATTTAAATAAAATAGCCAGTTGTCATAATTAATACGGAGTAAAAGCACTCTAATCCACTAGACCTGGGAAAGACACAAAAGCATAATCCAAGAACGATTTCCTGTTTTGGAAAAATTGAGGACACAAGACTGTGGTCTTGGTTTTTTGAGGTTTTTTTCTCAGCAAGCACTCAGAAATCTCACACAACTTCATTCTCGGGATGTGTTAGAGAATAAGCTTGTTAGTCAGAATAAAGGCATGCAAAGGGAGGTTTAGGAAAGCTGCAAGACTTACCGTAGTAGAGAAATAAGATTAATTTTTTATCTCACTTTATATATGTTGTCTACTGAATAAACTAAAATGAACCTCCACTTAAAAGCCTCAGTTTGTTTGGCTGCTTTCTAGTCTCTGCTTTTAAGACAAACTTATGTGACTATTCACAATAAACCTACCTCTGGAAAATTCTCTGACAGCTTCTCCTTACATTAAAGGACAATTAGCACTGCACTCTAAAAATTGTATGAATTAAAACCACAAAAGCATTGCATCATGCTTTGGTCCTATTAGCCCCCGCCCCCATCAGCTTTCTAGTCTGTGTGAATGCACATTAGCACTATCATCCCAAGATCACATGGCATTGCTCCATCTCTGTAAGTTCTTGACTGCAGTAGAGTTGATCTCATCTGATGCAATTCTTCTTTCCTCCATCTTCTCTTAGTGTTCTATGACATGGGCCATACTTCTGCCTGTGTTACTACATTGCCTCTCACTTCTTGGGGTTTCCAATGAGTGCACCTGGCAGGTTTCTGAATAAAGATGACACATAATTTTTTTCTAAAGGGGAGGAAAGCAAACTACATGTGTACATTCAATCTTTAAAAATCTGTTTCCTGCATTTAGGCTATGCACTCTGAAAACTTAGAAATAGATATGGCTTCTTTGTCTGACCGGCTTTCAAAGAACAGCTTTTGAAGGTAAGAGCAATATAGTCCCAGAATCTAGATAATGTACAGGAAGTTGACACTATAAGAATAAAATAAAGGACCACGAGTCCAGCAACACCTCTGCCCCATGCCATTCGGCTGCGCAGATAGAACTCAACCTAATACAGCTCAGGGTTTCTAGCCCTGGCCTGCTAGAGAACTCCAGCAAAACCTCCAGGAGCCCACCTGACACTAGAGGCATTGAGTGGTTAGGCGTTATTATGATCACTTTAAGATCATGAAAGGAAGCATGGTTCTGTGCAGTGCCATGATGGACTAAGCATAACAAGAAGACCTACATGCAGGCCTGCGGCTGTCTTTCTCAGACTCTGAGGAGAAAACATGGCCCACCAAGCACCCTGTAGTATTGAGCAGATGGGTGCTATTATGGTGAGCAAATGTATGAGGTGGTATAGGAGAGAAAGAAGGAGACACAATGGTTTATGTCATATGAATATAAGGCAAAAGGGCTGAGGTGGGTGGCTTGATTGCTACCCAGGGCCATCGTGAGGTCTGTGCTTGGGCTGTTGTCAGGGCCCGTGTCTATATTTCATGGCTTTGATGCAGCTGTGGTCTCTGTTGATATCTGTGGCTTCTAATAACACCAAAGTCTGAGGATAGGGTTGTACAGAGTAGGCCTCACCCTCAAGAGTTGCAATAATAGGAAGAACTGGTCTTGCCCCTTACCACTGAAGCACTCAGGAGAGGCATACACCTCATCTCTGCAGCACAATAGAGCTGAGCCTATTCACAGGGCCATGAGCCTGGAGGGCATGATAATGGGAGAGCAAGTCACACCACTTTTAAATGCCAAGTGATGGCATGGGTGAGGGAAAGATGCCTTCCTCCTCTAGTCCCTTACCACCTGCAGCAGGTGGTGGAACCTAACCCTACCCCTCACCAGCTGTAGCACTTGGAAGAACCCTGCACCTCTCCAGGGAAGCATGATAGAGCCAGCCCAAAGGGCCTGAGTAGTAGTGCATAGCTGGTACTGCCTCCCTCATCTGTGGTCTGGTGGCTGAAGTGAACAAAAGATGTTCTTTTCCCTTTCCCCTACTGCCTTCAGCTGGCAAGGAACCTGACTCTCTCGTTTATCAGCTCAGACTCTCAGGAAGGCAGGCCCTGCATCTTGTCTGGCCATCACAGTAAAGCTGACCTTGTTGACAGTGGCACAGATGAGCTGGTCCAGAGAACATAAGCATGAGAGATCTTCTCTGCCATTCATCTGCCTTGTGGTGGTATTGGCAGAGAAAAGATGCCTCACCCCCACCATTTGCCACCTGTGGTAGGTGGGATACCTGGTCCTAAGGTCATAGGAGTGGGAGAGGTCGCTCTGCCCCTCACCAGCTGCAACATGAGGAAGAGCAGGCCCTGAACATTGCCTGGAAAGGACAATAGAGCCACCCCTGCTGGTGAAGGTGTGGGTGAGCCAGTCCCAAAGTTGTGAGTGTAGGAGAGCTCTCTCCACTGCTAGTCTGCCATGTGGAAGTATGGGTGGAGGAAAGATGGCCTCCCTTACTTCTCACTAGTCATCACTGTGGCAGATGAGAAAGTTGATCCTCCCTGCTACCAGCTGCAGCACCCAGGAAATCAGCCCTTGCTTCTCACCTGGGTAGCACAGTAGAAATGACCCTGTTGACTGAGACAAAAGTGAGTGGGCCCAGAGAAAGTATGAGAGCAGGGTAGCTGGCCACACACCTCTTGTCTCCTATGTGCTGGAGAGGGTGAGGGAAAGATGGTCTCTCCCCTTTGCCCTTTCAACCTGTAACGTGCAAAGGAGTTGACCCTCCCCAATCCCAGCAGCAGCACTAGGGAAAGTTGGCCCTGCACCTCAGCTGAGCAGCAAAGCGCAGTTGACCCTGTTGACAATGGTATAGGTAAAGCAGAAGGAGAACATGAGTGCGGGAGATCCGGCGCCACCTCTCTTCCTACATACAGTGGTACAGGTGGGGAAGAGGCGTCTTTCCCCTACCCCACCCCTTACCTCCTGTAGCAGGTGGGAGAGCTGGCCCTGAGGTCTTAAGAATGGGAGAGCTACTCTTACCTCTCATTAGCTACAGAACTATGGAGAGTGTCCCGTGCACCTCACCTGGGTAACACAATAGAGCTGGCTCCGATGGTAGAGGTGAGAGACAGCTGACGCTGAGTGTGTAAATTAGGACAACTGGGCCTGCTCCTTGTACATTGCTGCAAGAGATAAAGTAGCCCAGGCAATGTTAGGGAGTTCATCCTGATGGTGAAAAAAAAAATGACAGACTGACCAACTCTGTAACTACCCAGGCCCAGAAACATGGTTATAAGTTGCCCCCCCCCCCATCATCCACCCACACTGGGATGTGCAGGAGCATACGAAGGGACTGGTCCTATAGACCCAAAGCTACAGGATCTCCATGGCACAGAATAACAACAGGATATTCACAAGGAGTCCCAGTGAGGGCCCAATATCAATAATGTAGCAGAAACCAGATGCCATGAACTAGACTAATTACTCTTTGCAACGAACACTTGCAAATAAAAATATAAGGACAAGAAAAAAAGAATAAAATAAACAATAATCAGCAAAAATGAATCAAATCAGCATTGATAACACCTTACTTCTCAAGAAATAGACTATAAATATGATGCTGGGCAAAAGTGAGGAAGATCCAGCTTCAATCTTTATGAGGGAGTGAGCGGGGTTATGCTCACACTCATATTATAATAGAAAAGTCTGTAAGTATAAAGGCACAGAGTGCAATTATTAGGTTGAGTGCTGCCTCCATACAAACAGGAACTGCATCTGATATAATTTAAAATTCTGGCCACTAAAAGGTGTATTGTAATGCAGAGATGATTCATGCATTTAATAGACACTGGGCACTTATTATAGTACAGGCAATGTGCTGAGAATTAGCTATTTGAACTGAAGCAGGAGGAGCTGTCTTCCTACTCTGTGTTGAAGCATGGATGCTTCATCAATGTCTCCTGAACATAGTCCACTCTGAAAGGAACAGAATGCTGTGCTAGTGTATGCCCAGAGTCCGATTGTATTGCTGGCACACAGAAAATCCTTAACAATTTCTCAGAAAAAAAAAAGGGGTGTTTAAACAGGATCTGTTTTGAGCTCCATAAAAATAAGTGTGACAAATAGCTGAAGTTATTTTTCATGTTTATCCACTGCTTGGATTCAAAGCTTGTGTTTTTATTATCAGTATGATCTGTTCAAAGGTTGTGTTAGTTAGCTTCACATTAATATGATCACTACTTGAGATAAACAACCTACATAATTTTTTTAAAAGTTAATTTCACTCAGGGTTTTAGAGACTTCACTGGCATGCTAATTTGTATAGTCTCAGCTCATCTCAGCAGAATTGTGATATGAGAAAACAATGATTTCATGGTTTAGAAGTGAAGGGGACAGAAAAAGAAAAGACAAGACCCCATGGTCCCCTTCAAGGTCACACGCAAAGCCCTAACTCCTGCCTACTCAGCCACACCTCTGACAGTCTAAGCTTTGAACAAATGGAAATTTGGGAACATTCCAGGCTTCAGCAAGCCTTCACCTGGAATTATTAAAACTCTTACTTATTTTTAAAATAAATAAAAAAATAGATAGATAGATAGATAAATTATCATATACAGTATTAGACTTCATGGTGCCATTTTAAAACAATTTTGTGCTGCCATTGCTTCCTACCCTGACCCTATTGTACCTGCCCACTCTCCCATAGTCTCCTTTCTCATTTAGTATAGATAAACATTGTAAGTGAGCCTCGGCATATAGGCATATAATACAGACATGAGACTTTCGTCTTTGAGTCTAAATTACTTTTCCTGATTTAACACATTCTAGGTCCATTAATTCTTTTGTAAATTCTACAGTTTTGTTTTTCTCAGGAGTTACATTTAAATAAAATTTAATTGTGTACATACATTTCCATTGTTATCTGTTGATGGATATGTAGGGTGGTTTTGTTTCATTGCTGTGTGAATAATGTAATAAATACAAACATGCAGGTATCTCTAGGGCAGAATTTGTAGTCCCTTGGGCATATGTTCAGGAGGTCATATTTGAATTTTTGAGGAAATTCAACACCATTTTTTAGAATATCTGTAAAACTGCACTGTAACCAGGAATGAGTATATATTTCTCTTTCCATACATCTTCTATGGCACTTGTCACTGTTCTCAGCAACAATGCATCTAACTAGAACGAGATAGAATCTCAAAGTAGTTTTAATTTTTATTTCTTTGATAATTAAGAATGTTGAATACTTTGAAAATAATCATTGAGCATTCACCTTTCTTGTTTTAAGAACAGTCTGTTATTTTTATTATCCTTTTTTTTTCTGACTGCAGGCTTTTGTTTGTCTGTTTTACTCTTTTTTTTATTTATTTTTTTTATTTTTTTATTTTTTTTATTTTTTTTTATTTTTTTTACAATATCAGAACTTTATTCATGCTGTAAATCTGTCTAAACAGTGTCTGTTTTACTCTTAATTCTTACAGTTCTATATATATTTGAGCCCTGAATTTTCCAGAATCAATGCTGTGAAAATAGGAATACTACAGAATCTAATCTATACATCCAAGTGCAATCACTATCAATTTCACTTACATTCTTCACATAACTAGAAGAAAACAAACATTTATATGGAAACACAAAATACCATAACTAGCAAAAGCAATAATTAGTAAAAAGAATACTGTGGTGATTTGAAAAACAATGCTCCTCAAAGGAAGTGGTACTATTGGGAGGTATAGCTTGTTGGAGGAAGTGTGTCTCTGCAGAGGTGGGCTTAGAGGTCTCATATACGCTCAAAGATACCACAGTTCACATCCTGTTGCTTGTTCAAGATGTAGCACTCTCAACTACATCTATCTCCAGCACCATGTCTGTCATGATAATAATGGACTGAACCTTTCAACTGCAAGCTACCAAATTAAATGCTTTCCTTTATAAAAATTTTCATAATCATGGTACCTCCTCACAGCACTAAAAACCCTAACTAACAAAAGTTGGTGCCAGAGACTGAGCTATGACTGTGAAAAGCCTGCCATGCTTTTCTTTGGAGATATTTGGACTTGGAGCTCAGGTTAGGAAAACAGTGAAATGATTTAAACACTGTTTAATGGGCCATACCAATAGGAGCTTAAAAGACAGTGGGAGAATGGTTTCAACTGTGGGGACTAGCTGAAGAGGTTTCATAGGAGAAGAATTATGTTGCCTAGAAATTGTTTTATGTTTTTTATTGGTGAATTTTGCCCATGTCCAAAAAGCTTGACTGGGGCTAAAGTGAAGAGTTTGAGATTAATTCCCTTGGCAGGGAAAAAAAAAAATCTCAAAACAGCCTAGTATAGGCTCTGTGGGTAGTCACAAGTGTTAATTGTAACAGAGATACAAAATGAAAAAGAGCAAGCTGAGCAAGAAAAAGTATTTGAGGAGGAAAAAGAGCATCAGAAAGTAGAATAGAGCTAAAAGTTCTGTGTTCAAGGTGATTAACAGATTAAGAAATATAATAAAGGGAATGGTGAGCTCAGGGCAAGATCCCACGCAGCTAAATTTCCAATTTGTGAAAAGGAATAAAAAAAAATCTTTGAGCTGGGTGTGGTGGTGCACACCTTTAACTTCAGCATTCCAGAGGTAGAGGATGGCAGATCTATGAGTTTGAGGCCAGCCTGGTCTACAAAGCTAAATCAAGGACAGCCAAGCTCAGGCAGTAAACTTAACAATCAAGCACAGAAATCTAATGAAGACGTAATTGAATGAGGGGGCCATGGTACAGCCCAAGCAAGCAGCAGAACTTGGCAGGTTTGGTTACATGGTTCTGGCTTTAAAGTTAAAGATAAAAAGAATGGCTTGTGGAATTTGTTCCCACTCCTAAGGAAAGCTACTGAGGCCAAGCATGTGTTAGGAGTGTCCCTGGATGGAGGCCTAGAGAGATATTGGTTGAAGATATGAAGTTGAAGCTTGGACTGCCTTGGGAATCCCAAGATGTTGGAGATACCAGAATTATGGGATACCTGCTGAAGAGACCTGCCAACAGGAAGTAGAACTAGCCCAAGAGAAAGAAGTGTTTTGAAGCCAACAAGGCATAATGGAAGTGGAGAGCTAAAGAGTATTTTGGCTTCATACATGAGGATGAAGAATTCGCCCATCTTGATTTTTTGGTCTTGCTTTGGTCTGGTATTTCCTTACTATGGTCCCTTTTCTATGTTTTATAATGGGAATATGTATCCTGTGCCATTATATGTTGGAAGTATGTGGTCTGTTCGGGGGGGAGGGGTTGTTTGTTTTTTGACAGTTCAGATTTCACAAATCTTAGAAGAGACTTTGAAGGTTGGACTTTCAAATAATTGCTGAGAGACTATGATGATTATGGGAACTTTTGAAACTAACTAAATGCATGTTGAAGTATAATATTCTTACAAGCTTATGGGGGCCAAGGAGTAGAATGTGATAGTTTGAATGCAATTAGCTTCCATAAGCTCATAGAAGAACTATTAGGACTTGTGACTTTGTTGGAATGATTATGGTGTTGTTGGAGAAACACAGCCTGCATCCCTTGAGTGATGCTCTCTGCTGTTTATTTAACAGCTTCCCCAAGACACTGTCCCATGGAGATAAGTGTAAAGCTCAATGAATGGAAAATAGTCTGATAGGTTTCTGTTTATATTTTCTTAGTGTGAGTATCACCAATGTATAGAGAGTTATGTCACCATCTAAAACTAAGGTGGGCACTTGAAAATTAACATGGTTTTACACTGATTAAACATTTTTCAGGTGACCACTTCAAAGGATAGCTCTCTTACTCTTCAAAGGATAAACATTGGTGTAAGTTTGGAGTTGTTTCATTTTTTCAGAAAGAAGGATAAGAGCAACAGCAATATATGCTCTACAAGCTGCCCTTGGACACTCATCAGCTGAGATCTTGGGGCATTCTCTCAACTTCAGAGATCTCAAAACAGTGAATGTGTCCAGTCTAAACAGACTATCTCAGGGCATCTTCTCAAGTCTGAGTAAAGATAAAACATGATCACCATCCCATAAATAGTCATTGGGAAAAAGTTGGTGGTTCAATTGACCAGTTTCAGGAAGTGGTAGGTTGTTTCTATACCCAGGCACCATGAGTACTTCCTGGGGAGATTCAGTCTTGCTGTTGTCTTGATATTCATCTAGCCATCTGCAGATAAAAGAGAAAATAAGGAGAGAGAATTCTGAAAGAAGGCATGCTCATTATTAAGGAAAGTGAAATTAAAAGAGGCTCTGGGGAGAAGCTCAACATTTCAAACAACAATGTAAGGCTCTCAAGTCACACTTAAGCTAACATCATCGAATCTGTATCCTACACTCATTCTCAAGATCAGGCTGGCTCAGTGTTAATGTCTGGTTTTTAGAAAGTCCTCTGACGATAACACAGATATTCTAGTACTAACTTAAAGCCAGAAAGCACTTTTCATTTTATGTGTTTTTGTGGTAGATTTTTATTTCTTTTAGTCATATGATTGGTGAGGGTACATATTGGCTAACCCTCAGACTACATTATGGCAATCTTCAAGAAAACTATATGAGCCACACAATTTTTAAGAAGTAAAATTAATTTTGCTATTTTAATTTTCATAATTTCAGATTATTTCAAGGCACAAGCAATATAAAACTGATTCTCTTTAAAGCTACCTCACTGAAGTGTGGTATTTACCCAGTGCCCACTGCAACTCTCAATTGTGTTGACATATTGTGTATCTAATTATGTTCACCTGAAGATCAGAGGATAGAGTCAACCACAGATTTAGCCATGAAGATCAGGGAGTGGTGACATGAGTCTTTAATCCTAGCACTAGGAAGTTTGAACCAGGAAGTGATATTGCTGAGCAGAGAAAGATTTACAAGTTAAGAAGAAGACAGACTTCAACTTTTCCTTCTCTTTCTGCTGAGGAGTTAGTTGGCAAGGTTCAAAGTAGATATGGTTTGTTCTCTGTCTCTCTGATCTTTCAGCTTTTCCTCAATATTTTGCTACGGGTTTTTGTTATAAGACCAAGTAAAATCTGTGCAATACCTGTAGGGCTAGATGTAAATTGGATATTGCACAGATTTTACTTGGTCTTATATCAAAATTACATGTAGATTCAAGGGGCAATTTTTCCTGTGTGGGACAGTGCTGTCCTGGAGTTGGACAAACTCTGTCCTGAATGCTAACTCCTATGATTTGGGGTAAGAAATAGTTTTTGTGTTGTACTTTCCTTCCCTGTGATGTGGAAGTTACACAGAGTGTGAATTGGTCTGCTGAGAGGTCAGGGTGTCAGCATGGTGCAGATGAGATCTAGCTCAGCATTGCTGCAGCAACCAAGGATGCTCCTCCTGCACAGGGACCTCACCCAGGTAAAGCTAGAGCCTTGACAGTGCCTCAGAAAAGAACTTCAAGTGATTTGGAATGAAGAAAGTTAGTGAGTTAGAAAGCATTTAGACAGAGATACAAGAAAGGACTGTTAGCCAAGACATACTGCTAGCTTCCTGAGGGAGATGCAAACTTTAGTGCATTTACAATGGCTGTATGTATAATCTTGTGGCATTCTAACTTACGTTGTTCAAAATTGTAACTTACGTCAAAGCTTAAACATTAGTTTATATATTTTTTCATAGGGTTTCTCCTTGGCTGTCCTAGAACTCACCAGATTGGCCTCAAACTCTGAGAGAAGGGCTTTCCTCTTCCTCCCAAGAGCTAGGATTAAAGGCATGTGCCACCGGAGTTGTCTAACCTTGGCTCGTAGGGGCTCTGAGAGCCTGAACTGACTATGAGGGAGCCTGCATGGAACTGACCTAGGCACTTCACACATTTATTACAGTTGTGTAGCATGGTCTTCTTGTGGGACTCCTAACAGTGGTAACAGGGGCTGGCTCTGACTCTTACAGGCTTTTGGGACTCCACTCCTCATGCTCAGTTGCCATGCCCAGCCTTAATACATGAGGTGATGCTTACTTAGTCTTACTAAATTTTGATATGCCATGTTTTGTTGCTATTCATGGGGAACCTGCCCTTTCCTGAACAGAACCGGAGAAGGAGTAGACTGAGAGGAGATAGGGAGACTGAGAGGAGAGGAAGGAGGGAAACCTGCAGCCATGATGTAAAATAAATAAACAAATGTATTACATAAATAACCAAAATTTTTATTGTCTAAGTAAAAACATATAGTCAAATTTACTCATTTCTCTTATCCTAAAGAATTTTCATTTGTGAATATAATTGTGAGGCATTTATGGGGTACATTTTTTAGATTTGAGAACAATCAAGAAACACAAAATTGTAGGTCACACCCATGATGTTTCCAAGGAACCAGTTTATTTGTTGTTTTTAACTTTCGTATTTGAGGTAGCTTTAGAAAAACATGAATTATCTCTCTAGGCTAAGCAGTTCTCAACCTGTGAGTCATGATCATTTTGGGGGTCCCATATCAGATATCCTGTATGTCAGCTATTTACATTATGATTCATAAGAATATCAAAATTACAGTTATAAGTATCAACAAAATAATTTTGTGGTTTAGGGTCAACACAACATGTGAAACTGTGTTAAAGGGACACAGTATTAGGAAGGATGAAGACCACTGTTCTGGGCAGTCTGTCTCTGTTGTCTTGAAGTTGCTTGACTCTAGTTTGCATTTAAGGCAAACTAGATCCCAACATGAGGAACTCCTTTATTTTTCTCATGTTTTCTTAATTTTCTCTTCTCTTTTATCTCCCACTTCAAAAAGAGTCCATGAGTAGATCTCAGGCTTCATGATAAAGCTCAGTCCTGCAATAAGAGTTTAGTAACTGCATCTCTAGACATTAGACTCCAATTTTGACTCTAAAGAGAATCTGACTCTCAAAATTTTGCTAAATATGATAAACTTAGAGTGAAATAAAATAATAATCATCTTTCATTTATTCTTAGTGTTATTTCATGGGCACTATCACATTAAAAGCAATGGAACTATATTGTATAATATTAAACATAGCTTCCTGTGATACCAAATACCTAGATTGCAGTACAACCAAATGTTGTGTGTATCCAAGCCAATATAGCAGTCAGTAACCATCTGTGTCTAGTGAGCATTTTAAACATAGCTAGTGCAATCAAGCAACTGACTTTTAAATTTGACTTGATTTTAATTAACTTAAATTTAATTAGCCATGTGTGGCTAATGGCTACCATATTGGATTGTGCAGAAACCAGATTTTCTCAAAAAAATAATAAAAGTTATTTATTTGCAGATTTCAAAATACTTGACAAATAGTCTACAAATAGAGGTGTGATTTTTTAGTTGTTCATATGTATGGCTTTGGGTTTGAAGAACTGTTGAATCTAATTGCATTCATGACAATTACATCTGCTACTCTGTAACCTAATAATATGGCCTTTTTACAGGTACATCAGATACATTATTTAAATTCCCCAAACAAACATATTTGCCACCATTTTCCACAAGCATAGACTGAGATTTTCAGAGACAGTCAATAAAATGTAATTCAAATTCAGTTCAGAAAAATGTCAGTCTTTCCCTTCACCTCCTCATTAGCTAATAACATGATCTCTTACAAAAATAAAACAAAGTAAGGTCTCTTCTTGGGCTTGAATTTTGTAAATGGTGCTACTAATGTGATGCACATACATTTTAAATGTGTGTATATTGAGGAAAAAAGAACAGAGAGGGGTTAACAAATTTTGTTTTGAGAAAATGTAACATTATTAAGTTTTAGAAGAATGGATATTATTTAGAATTAAAAAGAATTAGGTAAAACCCAATCAGCTGGTATGCTTCTCCGTAGGTCTGAAAGAATAGACGTTATTTGGAAGACTGGGAGGCCAAGCCACCTGCTCGGTTCTCAGCACACCTAGCTCTCTAGGTTTGTCTAAAGGTAAAGCCATCCTCTCTTGCCTGTCAGGTGATACCTTGCTAACATAGGAACTCTGTATTTTCCTTCTCTGTATATCCTGGTCTCAATACAGTGTTTCACACTTTGCAGGCATGTAATGTTTTTACAAGAATAAGGTAATATATAAATACAAACATAAGTGCTCCAGATTCAAGAAACATACAGTTATATAGATGTAGCACTTTGACAAATGTAGCTCTTACCACATGTAAATCTTCATCAAATTTGCATCATTAAGACTATATTGCATTACTGTTAGTGTGGGTTTCTAGTGAAGCAAATTGGACTACCTTGTTGATAGAACTCCATGTCTTGATATCACAAATATTCAGTTATTATGGGCAATGACTAAATAAATGGATAAACATATTCTTTATAATCTATATAATAATACTTAAAAGTTAATTTTATATTTTTCATTTTCATATCATATATTTTGGGGTACATTTTATCTTCAATTTATAACAACTCTACAGAGTAAGTATGAAATCTTTAATTATTTTTGTAAAAATTTTGAAAGATGGAGGTCATAGAATTTCAGTGGTTCACCTATGGCCACATGGCTAGGGAAAAAGAGTGGCACTTGAAACTTGATTATCTTAGAGTGTCTACACTGTATTAGTAAGACACAATAGAATTCAGGGTTCAAACACAAAAATTCATTTGAGTTTAAGTTATTCAAATGCACCAAAAACAATAGGTTTTACTTCCATATTATACATGAGGATAATAAACCTTAGTGATTTGGAGAATTGCATGTTTATAGAACCAATAGAAAGCTAAGTATACATCTGAGAAGCAGAAGCAGGAACTGTTCTCAATGATCCAGTCCAATTTCCTTTCTAGCTCAGTGCTTACTCCTGAGGAAATGAATACTGACTTTTACAAAGGTGGGGTTGCTAGTGCTACTAAGGGAAATCTTCCCCAGAAGCAAAGTTTTGGATCCTATGTAAATAGACTGATGGTATTGTTCAATGGCTGGCAAAGGCATGCTAGATGACATGGAAAAGTAGAACCTAACTTTGAGGTGATGGTAGCACACCTGCAGCATGCAAATGGCACCTCTCAACAGCTCTCTTTCTCTTCATACTTAACAACAATATTCTCAAGAAACCACCCATTGCCTGTGTAAGCACACATGATTACTTTGTGTCAACAGCTAGTGTTGGGATTCTATGCATGAACTCTAAGGATGTATGCTTGTCAGGCAATCTAGGTACAATAATTTACACATCTAAGTGAAGGCAGGAGGGGCTCCGGCTGGTAAAGACAGCAAAACTGTCCTTGTGGGTATGCAAATTTCCCAAGGAGTTCTTGTAAATTACATGAATGCATTTGCTCCAAGAACAAAAAGAAAGACAAACTGACAGGTACACTTCAGGTGAATTCATAGATTCACACTTAAATAATTAAAAAACCCCTCAGAATTCATCATTATTCTTTATATAAACTTCTAATATGACTGATTATTGTATTCGACAGTGCAATTTAAGACAGAAACATGATGTGTAACAGAACAAAGGAAAGAAAATTGATTTACTAGAAGGAAGCAAAGAAAATCCAAAACATTTCAGTAACCAGAGAGGTATATTTTAAAAATAATTAATTCTATAAAAGTTACAAAGGTCAATTGCTATGGAAAAAAATCAGAATCTTGAAATAAATTGGTAGTCAGAGATCTTATACAGAAATCAACTAAATCTAAGCAATGATAGCAAAAACAGTGAGAGGGCTATTTTTCACTAGCCAGAGAGTAGAGGGATATTAGTATCTCAGAAACTAATCTAAAATGTGATTAAATAAAGTCCATCATGGTGTTCTACTAGAAAGTTGACAACCAGGTGGCAACGTTTACACAGATCAACAAAGATCCAAAGAACTCTTACAGCATTTCTGAAAGAGAGGAAGGTCATAACTCACCCCCACTAGATGGTAGTGTGTATTATGAGTCCATAGTAATTAAGGCAGTAAAAAACCTGGCAGTTTCTATATGAGCTGACATTGACCTACCTACCTGTCTCTAGAAAGTTGATGCAGGGAGCCTCTGCTCTGCAAGGCATTGTGCAGCTACAAAGACCTACAATGGGAGTTAGGAGAAAAGAGGCACTGTTAGATGACCTTGAAAAATTTTCCTCATCAAAAATCTCTCATTATAAACTAAAGATTTATATGAAAATGAGTAAATAATAGAGATATTTAACATATAATAATTTTAAAACAGTAAATATTAAAAGTTAAAAGGGTCTTTGTATGTTAAAAAAATTCCCTGAAGAATAATTTGAGTAATGCTTACCATATTTTTCTGGACATTTATAGCACAGAGGTATCTTTCTGGTGCCTTACCACACCTCCAGACTCCTATCTGAGTTTTCAACAAGTCCTAACATTTCATCTTTTGTGTTTTCAATGTCATAAAATTAAAAGGATTCCTTTAGTGTCATTATCAATACTTCTCTCATCTTTTCAGAACCACTTTATTGATCCTATTCGGCTTCTTTACTTGGTTCCTTGGCTGTGTAACTGGGAATCTCAACATTCCCAAGGCCATGTAAACTGCACAACAACATCATCATATTCCCCCTCTTTGATAAAAATTCATCTTCAATTTTGCAGTGTTGTAAACTGTTCCAGTGGGTGAAGAAGGGAGCAATCTAATTACATGATTTGGTGTCTGGGCCTGAACTTAAAAACAGATGCACACTGGCTGTTTACTATCACCTGGACTTCAGAAAAAGAGATGTGCATGATCATTGAGCAGGATCTGTACCTGTTATTCAAGCAACAATTTGTGAATGAAGAAATTGACTGTTGAGCTTGTACTTGGTACATTTTTATTAATGGATTTACAGTGCACAAAGTTCACTGAAATTTGAATGGCATGGTTGGGTGGCTGATCTGTTAAGTAAGTCAAAGCAATATAACTAAAGCCTGTGCATACAGAAACCACACAAAGCAAAGACTAATGGCTTATAATAAAGGTGACTTTGTAGAGCCCTCAGCTAAAATGTCATAGTTTTCATGATAGTACCATATGGAAAAAATGAAAGTGGATTCTATCATCATGTTCTACAAAAAAAGTTAATTACAGATGAGGTTATATGCACATGTACATATAAGTATGCATATACATGACTGTCTCTCTTATTTTTTCTTCCTCTTCTATTCCCTCTGTATTTTTCTCTCTCACTCCTTTTTCATCCCCTCTCTTTCTTTCTGAATTTCTCTTAGCCATCTCTCTGGCCTTCTCTCTCTCCCTCCTTCCCTCTCTCCTTCTCGCTGTCCATACTGGAATGTCCTAGGATACAGAAGACTTTCTTAAATGAGACACAATGTATGCTGGCCAGGTTAGAAATAATGTGGTGGCCATAGTGCATTTGTGGGCATTAGCTGTGACCTACTGTGCTTTCTTCATCTGTAGCCGAGCCTAACCTGGCTTGAGGTGCCTTACATCTGCACAACGGAGTACTACTCAGCAGTAAGAAAAAAATGATATACTAAAATTTGCCGGCAAATGGATGGATTTGGAGAATATCCTCCTGAGCAAGGTATTACAAACCTAGAAGGATAAGCAGGGGATAAACTCATTTATTAGTGGACTTTAAGCAAAAGCATTCTTATTTCATTGAAACATAATGGGTGAATAAAGTGATTTAAAACATACACACACAAAACAAACAGACTTCTGGTTTGACTGTAGAAGGGTTGCTTAGCAGGAATTTGGGGTAGCCATAGTGCATCCCTGGGCATTAGCTGTGACCTAGTGTGCTTTCTTTATCTGTAACTGAGATTAACCTGGCTTGAGATGCCTTAGGTTTTATTTTTTATGTTCCATGTATTTTAGAGAAAAGAGACACAGAGAACAGTTATTTTCATTACTTAATATGCCTACATAAGAACAAACTAACTACAACTATTGTTAAATTTGAAGCTGTTTATCAAGTTTCTCCCTTTAAGATATTCTCAATGCTGTATCTTTTAAATAAATCAAAACAAATGTGACATTTATATAGCAATAGATGCTGATAAATAAATGGATAAAAAATAGTTGACAGAGGCTCCAAAAATAACATATTTTTCAAGTTATCTGCATTAAAATATTAAAATCAAGTATTTTTATCATGAAGGTGACTTAGCAGCTTTAAGACCCATTAAGAGAAAAACTTCTGATCAAGAGAATAAAATCTCTGATCTAAGTGGAGACCCAACATTCCAGTTGGGCAGAGTTAAGGATTTGGTAAAAGGGACTGCTCCTAGGAAAGTAGGTTCATATTGGATCATGCTACAGAGGTACAAAGAAATAATTATTCTTTTAATGTGATAATACACTTTTCCTTCTCAGAATTCCTGCTTCTTCAGGCCTGCCTGATTTTCTGAATTACTCAGAAAAGCATAAGTGTTTCTTTACTTCTTTCCTTCTCGTGCTTATTCCAGTCCTGTGGACTCCCTTAATACTTGGGGCTTTTTTAATTGATCTTTCAAGGTCTCACAAACCCAGCAAGAGAAGCAGGGGATGTACTCACTCAATAGTGAAGCAAAAAAAATAAGTCATTGTTTATAAGAGCTCAAGGCTAAAACATAACTAAATGACACAGTGCTTCACTTTTGCATTGATGGCTTCTGACAGGGGTGTGGGTGAGGAAGGTCTCATTTTGTTTAAGGGGCTGTCCACAGGGTGTTTAATTATGCTCCAGTAAATAAATGAGCAGCATGAATGAGCTTTTTTTGAAAATAGGGAGATCATAAGAGTGGGTATGAAACTGAGAGGACTGATCACAGAGTTTGATGAGGTACATAATGTAAAATCACCAAATGATAATTAAAAAAGAAAAGAAAAACAAGCATGTGTAAAAATTAAGAGATTGGGACAGGTTAAAATGAAGTACATAACACTTTCTATTTTTTAACTGACTGATACATAATATATGTGCATCACTGAGTCATACATTTTTAAGCCACACTGAATGAATAGGTTCAAATACTTTTTTTGGTTCTGAATAAATAGTCAATGGTATGCAAAAGGAAAGAATATGTGGGTGCATTATTAATTTTTTTTATAAGTGAGACTACAAACTCTAAGGAGGCAACTGCAAGAGGGGATCAACTGGTGATCTAAATGGGACCTCTAAAATTTCTGGTAACAAAGATTTTCTGGTGAAAAGGTGTTGGGAAAGTACTGGGTGCTCCTCTCTCATTGTCAACTCTTGGTGTCCTGAAGCTGTGCATGAACTGTGCAAATCAATTCTCAGTAATTTTTGAACTGTGACCAGGAGCTCTGTGTACACTACTCATCTCATCTGCTTAACACAGTCTTTCCATGAGTTTCTTTTTGTATCTGTGTGCTGTGACCAGTTCTGACCACACAAAGGTATACAACGCTTTGGTAATGGGACAACATGATTAAAAATACAAAGCCCCTAGTGCTAAGTGAATAGTATTAATAACCCCATAATAAAGAATTACTAGACTCCCAAATGCCATTAATGTTAATGTTGAGAAACAATGCTTCAGTGTAAAATTTTTTCCTGCATTTCAGTTCATCTATTCTTATCAATCTGAGAAGTTCAACAAAATTCCCAGTATTCAAAATCTAGCATATATTTATTCTACCTACGAACCACATCATCTTTCCCTTTCAAGATCTTTCTATTTGTGAACTCAGTAGCTTCTCTATCATGTGGCATAATATCATTCTTCAGATTGTAAGCAGAATATTTATCATGTTTTATTAATTTAATAAACATTTTATGTCTATTTATCTGCTGCCACTTAGCCCTCCCGGTGTGTGAGAAACAAGAATTCCTGTATCTTGCACACCATTGCAAGTCCAGCCTCTGTCAAAGCACCCAGCCTAAACATCCCCCAGTGAAGAGCTCTTACACTGTGAATCAGTTCATGGAAGCCACACTTCCTATGTGCTGTGTTAAAGCTGAAGACAGAACTCATTCATTCCCGGTTACTAAGGACTTGCTGGATCACAGTATCTGAGACAGGGCCCAGGAGTCTGCTTTATTCAATTTTACAACTCAAAAAACTTCTTGATTCTCTGAAATTTTATAACTTTCTGCAACGTGATATTTCCTGTCTATCCTCTGAGCTAAACTACCCACAGACAATCTGCACTGATGTTAATAGTATTGGACATGCTTCTCTTTTTCACGTGGAAATGAACTCAGGCATGATGGCACTTACTTCTAATTCCAGCTACTCAGGAGACTAAAGTTGATGGATTGTAAATTCAAAGCCAGCCTGAACTGCATAAAGGAATTTCATCTCAAATAATTAAAAAAGGAAAAGAAAAAATAAACAGAAAAAAAAACCTTTAGAGAATTTCCTTGAAACCTCTCCATATCTGCAAAAAGTTTCTGTAACAAATCATTCCTTGGAAGGCAAATCATTTTTCCTAAGAGCTGCCTGGTTTCTCCACAGACAACTCTTCCTGTCTGGGTAACTTGGTCTGACAGAAATACAAAATCACAATGCTCTCTTCATTTTCCTTGCTGTCATTTTTTTTTTATTTTATAGAAGCAACTGTGGTTAGAACATGTTCCTATAGACATTCCAGATCACCGGGTGTTCAGGCTGTGTTCCTTTACCCACAGTAATTTCTACCTAGCTGCACGTAGTGCCCTGACTTCACTCCAGCCTTGCAAGGGTGGGATAGACTTTCTATATCACCTTTTCATTTCTGTACTAAAGCTAGGTCCAGAATCATTTTTAAAAGCACTTATACACATACACACCTCTCCATACTAAAGCAATTTGTTTTTGAGATATAGGGCTATGTGTCGAATAAAAGAATCATAAAAAAGTGGAGGAGGCAACTTCTTCTAGATTTCAAGCACTTGTAAAGTGTGGTGCTTGCATGAGACTATTTGTGGGATATAGACAGAAGATTAAAAACAAATGCCAAACCCTCTTGTGTTTTAAAAGTGAAGGAGGTATTTTCACACAAAAGCATAAATACAGCATGGCAAGGAGGAAGATTATAAAGTCCTGATGGTAAAAGCACCCCACAGACTTGAGTAATAAAATGTCAAACAGCACTTATTTTGAAGCTTTATCTATACTAGCTAGCTCTGATTGTGCTAGAACGTATTACCATTGAAAAAAGTAATCATCAGTCTTATCTAGCAATAACATTTGTAATGACAAGATATGCCAATTGGTACAATAGTGGCATAAATGTTATGGGAGTAACCAAACACTTTCTGATTGGATCTAAATCCAGCTCCATAAGATGAAACCCATAGTTGGCACTATTAAATAATCCAGGAATCTATAGATAGATAGGTCATAGGCACTACAGGAGAATCTATATAGTATTCTGCTAAGTAGACATAACACTAAGATGAATCCCAATGACTTATTTCTATTCCCATAGTTCAATGCATCTCTCAAATCTCACCAGAAAAGCTTCTTCTTGAATGACAATTAATATAGATAACTTTAATAATAACATGCACTGAGTAAGGACTGGGAAGTTATCAGTCATAAATGAAACATATAATATCAACTCATCCCCATAAAACTTGGAGATCTTTGCTAAAGAGGGGACACAAAAATTCTAACAACTAGATATGATTTTGACATTAGGGAAACAGTATTTGATGGACATAACAGGGTAGTTGACATATGAACTCACAGTGACTTGACAGTATTCATGGGACCAGTACAAACTCAAGCAAGCTAAAATCCCAGCATAAAAGTCCAGGGGGTGGGCATGAAGTCCCACCCATAGATGCGGAATCATCAGCATTCCATAGATGCTGAGAGGAGAGTCAGTTTTCTTTAATGGTATGACTTCTGGAAAAGTGATTAAAATCTGGAGCAGGGCCTACACTAAAGAGCTATTGAGCAATACAAACTAGAGTCAGTTTGTTTCGTTGTTTATTCGCTTGTAGAAGAAAACCTGAAGTTGGGTTGGTAGGAAAATGTGAGGGTACATGATAAGTGGTGGGTGAGGATGGTGAATATGACCAAAATATATGATTTTAATCTCTCAAAGAATTAATCATATATTATTTTTAGAGTAGGAGCTGAAGAGATGAATCAGTGGCTAAGAGAACTTGTTGCTCTTGCAGAGGACCAGGTTCGGTTCTCAGTACCCGTGTAGTGACTCACAACTATTTATCTATTACTTCAGTTTGAAGATATCCTATGCCATCTTCTGATTTGCATGGCACCAGGAGCACTTGTTAAGTATACATACACACAAGTAAACACTCGTTCACATAAAATATTCTTTAATTAAAGGCAGAAGAAAAGCCTACAATGTTGAAAAGCCTGTTGTGTTCCCATCTATGTTCATTCTTCAGAAAAATAGTGGAAAATGCACTATGGCACTACCATCTTCAGGTACACCATTCTATGGTGGCATTATACAGTGGTATCATTACAGAATGATACCAAGGCAATAAAATCATGTGTAGTGACATCATTCTGTACTAACATCTCTGTAGTGACATGACTTCATAGAGACATCCTTCTATAGGAACCACCAACATTGACACTCATCTATTTTGATGTCCTCTGTGGTGATATGACATTATAGAGGAATTCTTCTATCATGATGCATTCTGTTATAAATCTTTCTACAGAGAAATGACTTTTTAGCAGTATCCCTTTATAGGGATGCTACCTCCAGTAATATGTCTGCATGTAGTGACATACCATAGCAGTGACACCCTACTATAGTAATACCCTCTTATAATGTCACCTCATCTACACTGGTACCCCTATGTAGTGCCGCTTTCTATAGTTAAATCTTTTTACTGTGTCACCCATTTAATGTGATAACCCTCCACAGTTATATCCACTATAGTTATACTCCTGTAAAGTGACATTTCTTTAACATGTCACCCTCTAAAGTTACACTTTTTTTAAGTGATACCCACTACAGTGATATACCTCTACAGTGAAACTTTCTAGATTAAAAATTTATCCAGAGTAATACCTATACATAGTGGCATCTCTCCACTGTCATGTTCATCTATAGTGACAGGACACAATATCTCATTATAGGGATATCCACCTCCAGTAATACCTATATAAAGTGACAGCACTCCATAGTGAAACTTTTCATAGTGACACCCTTCTAAATTGAAACTCCTCTATAGAAAAACCCCTATATGGTGGCATCCCTCTACAGGACACCAATCTATATGATACACTTCCACAGTTTCAGGTATTTGTAATGATATTCCTCTAAAGTTACATTCCTCCCCAGTGACAATGTCCATTGTAAACTCCTCTTTACTGATGTTCCTATATGGTGACATCCTTCTAAAATAACAGCTTTCTACAGTGTTACCCCTCTTCAGTGAGTTCTATCTATAGTGAAACCCTCTCTAGTAACAGCCATCTACAGAAACGCTCAATAGAGAACACAACTGTAGTAACACCTCTTTGCTAACACAACACCAGAATCATATCACTCTAAATTCATCACTCTGTAGTGGTAATTACTAACATACCTATGGTGACATTCTCTTATGGTGTGACAGTAATTGATGTTTACAAAGATAACACATATATATTGTCACTTTCTCTGCAATGTTTTGTTCCAAAGTAATATTTTTCTACAATGACACTGAAATATAGTGACTTTGCCCTATTATTATATTTATGTACATTGACAACCCTGTATACTGATACTTTCCACAGTGGCACACCATCGTGTTGATCCTTCTATACTGATACTTCTATATACTAAAATCTCTATACAGTGACAACCCACTATATTAACATCTTTCTATAGTAACATCTCTGCACACAGAATTTCTTTAATTTCTTCACTATATTAACATCCATCAAAAGTGATATCTCTCTACAGTAAAATCCTCTACAGTGGCATCCATCTCTAGAAACATCCTATGCAATGACATCTTTAGTGGCACATCCAGATAGTGGCATCTCTATACTGGTATCACTCTGTAATGTCACTTGCTATTATGACATTCCTTTATAGTTATACACTGCAACAGTGAATGTCCTTTATCCTCAAATGTCTAGTGTGACATTCTTGAAAAGTGACATCTGTCTGTAAGACACCTCTCTATAGCGACACCTTACTTCAGTGATTTCCCTCTGTACTAACATTCTCTAGTGAAACCTTCTACAAAGACATCTGTATATAGTGATTACAATCTATAACGACACCCCCTACAATGACAACCATCATCGCTAATATCTCTTTATAGTGACAATCTCTAAATGTATACCCCTCTACAATGCCATCTTTCTACATCTTTCTACTTCTCTCTATAGTAAGTAATATCACACATATTCTGCTATTCATTTGATCATAACACTATTCATTCTATACAATGGCACTGTTACATTTTTTTTCTTGTCACTCTATTTTATGTTATTTTTTTAGAAAATAAAGTCCTGTTTTCCATAAAAAAATCACTCACTAGTGACACTTTCTGCAACTATAGCCAACTATTGTGAAACCCACTCAGCAGTTTCTACAGTGATATTCTTCTTTAGGACATCTATTATAGTGGCATCCTTCTACAGGTACATCCACCTATAGTGACACCTCTTTCTATGCTATCATTCTCCAGTTATTTCCTTCTATAGCATACATTTTCAGAGTGACATCCATCTTTAGTGACATTCCTTTATTGTGACTTCCTTCTACAGATATACTCTTCTCTAGTGACATCCTTTCACAAGTAAAGCCTATCTCTAGTAATGTCACTTCACTTCATAATGACATCTCTATTTCGTGACATTCCTTTATAATGACATCATTCTGCAGTGACTTCTTTTTTTTTTTTCTAATTTAAGCATTTTTATTGTTTATGTTATCAGAGACATTTCCAGCCAGACATAGCCTGTAGGCGTACTAGGTGAAAAAGACAGCTGCTAGATTCTGTGAAGAGCCCTCCCTGTGGGTAGGAGAAGTCTTGCTGGGCAGGTCGGTAAAGCAGGCAGAGGGAATAATACCACAGGCTGTTCACTTCTACGTTCCAAAGAGGAAGAAGCTGAGGAACAGCACCCACACTGTTATCAGGTGTACCCTAACACAGGCGTCTACTTCTAACTTCTCTCTTTTAGTATCTTCCAGACTTACCCTCTTAACATGCGGTTACTTTTCAGATCTCTGTACTTCTGGTGACACTGGAGTACCCAAACCATTTTTCCTGGGTTCTTTCTGGCCTGGTTGAAACCGCAGGACTACTGAGCCAAACCCATGTAAATGACACCTATTCAGTCGGACCTTAAGTGAATCTTTTTAGCAATGCCTGTTCCTTTGACAATTATTTCAAGTTGATCTATAGAAGCCAGGCTTGGGGATGTGTCACTGTGGTGGCAGGGGTGACTACCCCAGAGAGATCACAGTGAGGCCAACATAACAGATCATGTTTAGCATTTAGGCTTCAGGCTTTGGTATTTAGAGTAGCTGTTCTTTAGAGTGGCTTCTTCTCACTACCATCTCTTTCCTTGCCTTCAATTGTCTTGTTTTGTTTTGTTTTGTTTTTTTCCTTCTTCATTTTGTATTTATCAAGAAAAAAAAACAGTAAAAAGAATTTAAAATGCGGAAGAGTTAACAATAACTATACAGAGGATAAGAATCATAAGCATGGCTTATCAAGGGTGGAAATACAAATAAGATTGCTACACATATATTTTCTTTGTGTTCACCTTTCCCACTGATTTTTTTTTCCATCCCTGTATATCCTTATTCAAGGTCTCTTCCCCCTCCCAACACATCTGGTCATTTTTCTTCTCTGAAACTCCCCATCCCCTCCCTGGGCAGGGAGCAGACAGTCCTATGGTCCCACTGACCCAATAATGCTTAGATCAGTCTCCACTTCTGGCCAAATCCAGTTCTTTACCCCCTCCCTCAAGAGTGATTAAAGTGTTCCTATAATTGGACTGGGGTTTGAAGGGTCAGTCCAGGGTGTTTCTGATCCCAAGCTGTTCAGTGGTTGTGGTTTGCCTCTTGGGCATGTTTGGCTTTTTTTCTTGTTTGTTTGTTTAGAGACCACTAGTGAGTGAGTACATCCCCTGCTTATCTCTCTGAGTCTGTGAGACTTCGCTCAGGAGGATATTCTCCAAATCCCTCCATTTGCTTGTGAATTTTAGGATATCATTTTTTCTTACTGCTGATTAGTATTCCATTGTGGAGATGTACCACAGTTTGTTAATCCATTCTTCAGTTGAGGGACATCTAGGTTGTTTCCAGGTTCTTGCTATTACAAATAATGCTGCTATGAACATAGTTGAGCTAATACCTTTGGAGTGTGAATGTGCCTCTTTAGGGTATATACCCAGAAGTGGTATTGCTGGGTCCTTGGGGAGATTGATTC
>PVIH01018586.1:0-37999 GCA_004025045.1 Sigmodon hispidus
GGAGGAGAAAGAGGAGGAAAAGGAGGAGGAGGAGGAAGAGGAGAAGGAGGAGGAGGAGGAAGAGAAGGAGGAGGAAGAGGAGGAAGAGGAGGAAGAGAGAACAAGGTCGATGCCCCGGGCTAGAAACAGTGAAAGGCGTACAGAAAGTAAAAAGCCCCAAGACAAAAAGTAGATAAAGAGAAAAGAGCTAATTAAGGATAAACATTTCAAAATACTAAGTCTCCTTGTCATGATTTGGGATCTGGTTGGTGGAAAGCATCCTGTACATACGGGCATACACCCACAGTCACTCAGATCTCTCCGGCTGCCCTTCCACTTTGCATAAATTTCATTGCCAAACAAACAAAACCTTTTCATCATTTACTGAAGAAGTCATCTGACTTCATATTCATTTGCTCCAGCATGGGCCCTTCAGGATTCCACTGAGATCCATACACTTAAAGTGGGTGTGGTAGGACACACAGAGGGAGGCAGAGCTTTGTGAGTTCAAATCCAGCCTGGAATGGTGAGTTCCAGGCCAGCCACAGCTACAGGGAGACTCTGAACCAAAAAATTAAGACCAAAAACCACAACAAAGCCATCCAATATCCTACACTTACACTTCCTTCTAACACAGGTTGTATCTATAAATTAGGGGGATGAGCAATAAAGAGTCTATTGTCTATCAGACTTTCAAGTCTTCAACAAAGTAAGTTTGTGAAGAAAATCTTTGCTGTTTTCCTATCTGAATTAAGAGTGATACTTCTGGACACAGCCCCGCCTCTCAGGCACTGTCCTTCCTGGCTCTCACTGCCAACTACACTGCAGTACATTCTCTGGCTTCATTCTGTCAGAAGACTGTAGACCAGCGGTTCTCAGCCTTCCTAATGCTTCACCTCTTTAATACAGGTCCTCATGTTGTGGTAACCTCCAACTATAAGATTATTTTCATTACTATTTCATAACAACTTGCTACTGTCATGAATTGCAATGTAAATATGTTTTCCGATGACCTTAGACAATCCTAAGGGTTGAACATCACTGATTTAGCATCATCCCCTGGGGAGGAAATTGTATTCACGGTAACTTAGCAGGCAGTACTTTGGACTTGTTTTCTCTACTTAAGAGAATTCACACACCTAAATAACAATGCATGTTTTCAGTAGGCATGCTAGGTCTTGCAGAAACCATCCTCATATAAATTAATATGAGACAAACAGGCTACAGATTAGAATACCAATTATTTTAAAGATTCAATTGTTTGTTCCTAAGGAACTCTACTCTGTCTTTAGCTCAGTCTCCTTTTAGGAGTTACTTTTCTGAGCAGGGCAGTGGTGGTATATATCTTCGATCCCAGCACTTAGGAAAGTAGAGGCAGGCAGGCAGATCTCTGAGTTTGAGGCCACCATGGTCTACAGAGTGAGTTCTAGGACTGCCAGAGATACATAGCCCCTACTTTCTGTGGGGCTCAGAAATTAGAAACACTTATTCTTGAAAGGATATGGGTTCAATTCCCAGCCCCCACATGGCAGATCACAAGCATCTATAATGCTAGGTCCAGGTAAGTTCCAGAACAGCTATGACTACACACAGAAACCCTTTCCCAGAAAAAAAAAATCAAATTAAATTTAAAAATAATACTTTTCTGAGATCAGGGCCTCGTGCATACAGTAATTCATATTTTAGGGTCAAAGATCAGGACAGACACACCAAATCTTTTAAAAAATCAAGGAACATTGAGATGACTTATTTTGACAGAATTGCCACCAAGTACAATGACCTGAGTTTGATCCCAGAGTCCACATGGTGGAAAGAAAACCAGCTCCCTTTAAGATTAAGTTTCACGCCTTTTCCGAGCTACCCTGGGACGGGTCCATACGCCGTTGTTCTTGATTCCCCTTGTAATTTGAAGAGAAACTTAACACAGTGTCCGGAGTCCTTCATGTCCTGCAGATGAAAGAGGACGTCCTCTTCCATTGCTGCAGGAACCCACTTAGGTGGCACCAACCTTGACTTTCAGATGGAGCAGTACATCTACAAAAGGAAAAGTGATGGTATCTACATCATAAATCTGAAGAGGACCTGGGAGAAGCTGTTGCTTGCAGCCAGGGCTATTGTTGCCATTGAGAACCCCGCTGATGTCAGCATCATCTCCTCCAGGAACACCACAGTGAGAGGTGCTGAAGTTTGCGGCTGCCACTGGAGCCACCCCAATTGCCGGCCAGTTCACTTCTGGACCTTTACTTACCAAGCAGCCTTCAGAGAGCCACAGCTTCTAGTGGTTACTGATCCCAGAGCTGACCACCAGCCCCTCACAGAGATGTCTTCATCAACCTGCCCACTATTGCTCTGTGTAACAGACTCTTCTCTGCACTACATAGACATTGCCATCCCGTGCAACAAGGGAGCTCACTCAGTGGGTCTGATGTGGTGGATGCTAGCCCAGGAAGTACTCCGTGTGTATGGCACTATCTCCTGTGTACACCCATGGGAGGTTGTGCCTGATCTTTACTTCTACAGAGACCCAGAGGAGATTGAGAAGGAGGAACAGGTTGCTGCTGAGAAGGCCATGACCAAGGATGAGTTTCAGGGTGAATGGACTGCACCAGCTCCTGAGTTCACTGCTGCTCAGCCAGAGGTGGCCGACTGGTCTGAGGGTGTGCAGGTGCCCTCTGTGCCCATCCAGAAGTTCCCTACTGAAGACTGGAGTGCCCAGCCAGCCACTGAGGACTGGTCAGCAGCTCCCACAGCACAGGCCACCGAGTGTGGGTTGGAGCCACCGCTGAGTGGTTCTGAGCTCTACAAACACCTGAGCAGAGGGAAAAAAGATAGAAGGAAAATAAAGTTCTTACAAAGTAAAAAAAAAAAAAAAGATTAAGTTTCACTGGGAGGTTGTGCCACACACCTTTGATCCCAGCACTCAGAAGGCAGAGGCAGTTGGATTTCTGAATTCAAAGACAACCTGGGCCTACAGAGCAAGTTTGAGAAACTCAGGGACACACACAAAACAAAAAAACCTGTCTTGAAAAACATTAAAATTAAAATTTAAGTCACCCTATAATTCCATGTACACAATGGCATTTGTCCTTTCAGAATAAACATAGTATTTTTCCCTCCAGAACACAGAAGAAAAAAAAAATTGTAGCTACAAAGCTTGCCTAAAATATTAATTTCTGGGCTTTAATTTTTTTTTTATTTTTTTGTGAAAGTCTGTGTATCACATGTGTGCCTAGTGCCCAGGGAGGTCAGAGAAGGGCCCTGGATCCTTGGAACTACAGTTTTGAGTGGTTGTGAGGCAAGCAAGGAGCTCACTTCCCCTCTGTACTGCCCAGGTCCTCAACAGGACATTGTTAGTGGAAATTCTCCTTTAAATGCTCAAACAAGAGGTAGATCTGTTTCTTTTTTGCTTCTGATCAACTTTTATTCCTTGTACCATTTGTTATAGTACAACATGCATCCCCAAAAGATATGAACAACTGTAGCAAATAAATAGATTCACGATCCCTTTACAACTTCAAGCTATACACATTTTATCAAGGTGGTTCTGGAGATTCTCTATATTCTTGCAATGTACTTCATTTTCTATTGGTCAATTTACCTTAGTAGTAGAAAATATTCACTTGTAACAGAAGTATACAAAGCAGATTACAAATTAACAATTAGGGATATTAAGATTGATGTGGTCAAATATTGTTTTCCAGTATTAAGTTATTAAAAAAATGTAACCCTATGAGTCACCACAGCACATTCAACACAGCATTTCCCTTAGACTTTTTGAGGAAAGCCAATGGTTTTAGATTTGGTTTATCTGAAATTCAGATCTGAATGCTTTCTTCATGAGAAAGTAACCACACGTATTATGTTTGCAGGAGCACACACACACACACAGGAAAGCTTGTTTTCTTTTTCTTTGAGGCAGTCTTGCTAAATAACACAGGCTGGCCTTGAACTCAGTCATCTTGATTCAGCCTCACTAGTGATAGGTGTCTATCTCCATGCTGGTCCTAGCCTGACTCTGCTTGTGAAATTTCTTAAACTATGCAGCTAGTGGTCAAAATGCATGGCAATGTTGTGTGGAGCTTGGAGGATGGTGGAGTCTTCTTGGCTCAGATGAGCTTAGCTCAGAGGACTGAGGCTCTGAAAACTCAATGGCCACCTGACACTGAGACAATGGCTCCTATGTAGTCTCTGGATTACAGGAATGACTAGTAGTGGGTAGCAGATGAGCAAAGCTTCCCTGATATGGAAAAGCAGCTCCTCAGCATGACAGGAGGTATGCGGAGTGTTTACTACTGAGCTGACTAGAGAAGCCTGAATGGATGAGAGAATGAAAAGCTCATCTGCATGCAGAGGCCAGGCTGGGATCCTACAGAGGACATGGCTCAGCAACCCAGAAGCACAAAAGACACAAGAAGCTGGGGTGCTTCCTGGTGGCCAGCGGGCACCTTCTGAGGTCAGGACATTCTAGCACACCTTCTGGGCTACACTTACAGAATGCTAGATTCCCTAAAGAGAGGCCGTTTCTCAAGGCCCACCCCAGAAGTCTCAAATAAGAGGGTGTGTGACACAAGCTTCTCGTATTTGATCTAAAGTCAGCTTTTCTGGGTCTAGTTTCTGCCTTCTCGAGTGCTTTGGAAGCCACCTTGGCTGGTGCATTCTAGCTTTTCTTCTCTAGGGGCCTCCTGTCTTCACCTGTAAACTAAAAGTCTTACTCCTCTCTACCAGCAACACAGGAGTAATGAAAAGGTCTGTGTGCATTCTTTCCTTGGATACAACAGGCTAGACTGACAAGTGTGAATTCCAGCTCACTCTGACCTAGTCAGGACTTACAGGACTCTTCACTGTGAGTTGCCTGGTGCCTACTGCGCTTAGAACTGCTAATAAATGCTTTCCCACACTGGTTGCATTTATAAGGTTTCTCCCCAGTATGAGTACGCTGGTGGACAATAAGCCGAGCACTCAGGCTGAATGTTTTCCCACACTGGTTACACTCATAGGGTTTCTCTCCGGTGTGAGTTCTCTGATGCTGAGTGAAGCAGGAGCTCTGCCTGAAGGTCTTCCCACATTGGCTGCACTCATAGGGCTTCTCTCCGGTGTGTGTCCTCTGATGAACAACAAGAACATAGCTCTGACTGAAGGATTTCCCACACTGCTTGCACTGATACGGCTTCTCTCCAGTGTGAGTTCTTTGGTGCATAACAAGATGTGAGCTGCGATTGAATGATTTCCCGCACTCGTTACACTCATAAGGTTTCTCTCCTGTGTGTGTTCTCTGATGTGATACCAGCTGAGAGCTCCAGCTGAATGACTTCCCACAATAATTACACTCAAAGGGTTTTTCCCCCGTGTGAGTCCGCTGATGTGCAACAAGCTTATAGCTTTGACTAAAGGACTTCCCGCAGTGACTGCACTCATAGGGTTTTTCTCCAGAATGAATTTTCTGATGAGCAATAAGTTTATAACTCTGGATGAATGATTTCCCACACTGAGTGCATTCATATGGCTTCTCTCCGGTGTGAGTTCTTTGATGAGCAATAAGTTTGTAGCTCTGCCTGAATGATTTCCCACACTGGTTGCACTCGTAAGGCCGCTCACCAGTATGAGTTCTCTGATGCACCACAAGAACATACCTCTGGGTAAAGGACTTCCCACACAGATTGCATCTGTATGGTTTTTCTCCAGTATGAATTCTCTGATGAGACACGACGTGTGAGCTCCGGGTAAAGAACTTTCCGCACAGGTTGCATTTGTATGGCTTCTCCCCTGTATGAGTTCTTTGGTGTGCAATGAGATGTGAACTCCAACTGAAGGACTTGCCACAATACTTACATTCAAAACGCTTCTCTTCAGAATAGTTTCTCATGTTCTGAGAAAGAGATGGACTTGGGGTGGTTTTATTACATTTATACTGGCCCTCTTTAACAAGAAGCCTCTGTTGTTCATTTAGGGATATGTTATGGTTCAAAACTTGCCCTCGCCCTTTAAAGCCAAAGGTTTTACCTTCTATACAAACTTTATCGTGTACATTGAGGGGTGTACCATGGCCAAAAGACTGAACATGGCCGTTAACTTCATAGGACCTATCTCCTTTAGGGGTTCTTGTAAACTGAGCAACATGAATACTCTGAGAGATGTTTCCACATTTGTCCTCTTTGGAGAGATCTGCATTATCACTAATCTTCTGATGACTATTTGCAGCCGCATCACCATGTAACTTTTTACCATGTGATGCCTGTTTATGAAAATGGCTTCTGAGAGGTATCATGGGGAATGAAAGCCGGCTGGAGCTCAACTGACTCCTGTCTGGTTCATCACCCATGTAGACAGTTTCAGGAGTTCCAGCTCTCCCTTGGAGAAAGGCCACTTCCTCTTGCTTCTCCTGTTGTTTCTCGAACTGTTCCTTAGAAGCACAAACTTCTTCACAGGAAGAGAGCCAAGGATCTTCTCTTGACAACCCCTCCATCTTTACTCCTTGGGATGGTTCTTCATCAAAGATAGCCTTTTTTGAGGTGGTTTCTTCTCTTCCATGCACAGCTGACAAGTCTGAAAGATGGCAAAAACAAGACATTTGTATTGGTCACTATTATCACCACTGTGACCAAATGCCTAGCAGTGACAAGTCTAAGGAGGGAAACTGGCACATGTTCAGAAGGCTCAGTCCATAATTTCTGAGCCTTATTAGCCCCAGGGGCTCATGCAGAATATCATGTCAACAGGAGTGTGTGGAGAGGGTTCAACTCTGAATAGGTAGAATCAGAGAATGATGGAGACCAGAGAGCAGGTATAATCTACAAAGGCATACAAAGAAAATAATCCCTTTCTTCAAACCAGACCCCACTTTCTGGTTTCTAGAATCTTCCAGTAGTGCCACCTGCTGGAGAACAAGCATGAAACAGATAAGCCTATGAGGTACACTTATTATCCAAACCACAGCAACATTTTATATATTCCTGGCCCCTAAAAAAAATTGAACTAGAATAGAAAAGTAGTTTACAAGAAACTACATGAAATATTTTGATTTACATACCTATAACCTGGACTGAGAAATAAAAAGAGAGATGGCAGTGAATTCGAAAGTGTCACAGGCCTGGCCAGGCAGTGGTGGCACATGCCTTTAATCCTAGCACTCGGGAGGCAGAGGCAGGTAGATCTCTGAGTTTAAGGCCAACTTGGTATATACAGTAATTCCCAGGATAGCCAAGACTACACAGAGAAACTCTGTCTAGAAAAAACAATAACAACAAAACCTTTCAATTCTTATTAGTGCTAGACACATGTTCACTGAAATGCTAGTGGTTACATTTCTAGAACTGTCTGGAAGTGTGAAACTGACTAGAAGAATGTACATCAATAAATCATTTGTGAACCTAGAAACAGAAATGGGGCAATAATTCTCCAGACACCTGATAGGCTACAGACCCTGGATTCCTGTGACTTCCACAAAGACTAGAAGTTTGTACACAACCTCAGTGACTGTTATATAATACATGAATAAGTAGCTCATATGGAAAAAGTGGTCATGCCCATGTAAGACAGAGAAAGCACCAACTACCAAAGGCATTTGGAAACAGAACTCCTGCACATGTAATGGCCCCCGTGCCTATTTCTTAGCTGGTGTAACAGAGCTACTTCCTACTGGCATAGTGCAGCAGTCCACCATAGGGAATGAAAGCTATAATGACTTCCAGAACACCTTGGTCTGTAATCATGATAATGAAACAATAAAAATACAGGGATGGGCTCTATGATGCTGGTAGTGAGCTGGTGACACTCCCTCAAAATGAAGAAGTGGGATCACTAGACCCTTACATAGAGTGTGTTACCACCTCCTTCCTAGCCTGCTCCATGTGCCTTAAAGAGTGCTAGAGTGGGAACTCCTTCGTGGTGCTTGGGTTTCTGTATGTTTTCTACATGCTGGGTGTGTGGCTTTGATGATCTAGTTGCCTTTTAGTCACCTCTGTTCCTGTAATTAATCCAGAAAACTCAGTAGTTGTCAAGCTGGACATAGTGCTTTAAATAAGAATGACAAGTGTTTCAGTCCCAGCAAGTAGCACAACTGGGCAGCTTCAGCCACTTGATTCTAACTTGAGAGTCAAGGGCCTGGGAAAGGGTTAGGGAATCTCCCACCAAGCAAGGAAAGCCAGACCTGTCGTGTCAGGGTATTCCCTGATGGAGGCCCAGAAAGGCCATTCTGTGAAGCTGTGAAGGTAAAGCTTGGATTACCCTGAAGACCCCAAGATGTTGAAGATGCCAGAGCTGTGAGGTACCTATCAATGAAAACTGCAAACAGGGAGTGGAACCATCCAAGACAGAAACGTGTATTTCAGTCAACAAAGCTGAAAAGAGTCGGATATCTGAAGAGCATTTTGACATCAGACATGGAGAGGCAGATTTGGAGTTTACCCAGCTGTTCTTTGGTCTTGCTTTGGTTCAATATTTCCTCACTATGTTCCCTTCCTTATGTTTTGGAATGGTAATGTATAGCCTGTGCCATTATATGTTGGAAGTATATGATCTGCTTTTTTTTTAATTTCAATTTTACAGGGAATTACAGTTAAGACATTGCATGAATCTTATTACACTTCGGACTTTTAAGTTGGGCTGAATGTATTTCCACATTCTGCTATGGCCACAGTATATGAGGGCTAGGGAGTGGGATGTGGTGGTCTGAACAGAAATGGTTCCCACAGACTCAGGTGTTTAAATGCTTTGCCCACAGGGAATTGCATGCACTATTAGGTGTGCTTTGCTGGACTGGTGCAGTGTAACTGGAGGGAGTCTGTTACTGTAAAGGTAGGCTTTAAGGTCTCATATACTCAAGCTACTCCCAGTGTGGCAGCCTCCTTCTGCTGCCTGTAGACCAAGATGTAGAACTCTCAGCTCCTTCTCTAGCACCATGTCTGCCTACACATGACCATGTTTCCCATCATGATGATAATGGACTAAACCTCTAAACTCTACGCCAGCTCCAATTTAATGTTTTCCTTTATAAGAGCTGCCATGGTCATGGCGTCTCTTCACAGCAATAGAAACCCTAAGGCACTAGACTTGGATGTGACCGTCTGTTAGCACACCATCAAGGGTAAACAGACATTTATGTACAACTCCCCAGGAAAATTCACATGAAAAGAGGGCAAATGCATTGGTAAAATTTTATATTCTTTGCTTTACTCGAAGATTGTGTGCTGCTGAAAAAAAGACACTGGACTTTGGGTATTCAGGCTAGAGACAAAAGATAATCACTGCCAAGTTTGGTCCCGGGTACGTGGCCAAAGTGCCAGTGCTGTAGGCTGACCTCTGACCTTCACTTGCATGCTACGGTATGTTCACGAGCACACAAAAGAAACAAATGTAAAAACCTAAATCTGAGCCCCTCACCTTCTTAAAGGGAGAGGAAAGCATCAATAGACAGACCTTCTTTGGATCCAGCTAAGTACTCACCCGATAGGTCCCTGTGGCCCTCCAGGATCACACTTTTCTCTGGGCTTCTCTGGGCATTGTGCCAAGTGCTCTGTTCCTCCTCAGTGAGGTCCACGGTCACAATCTTGAAGTCTGTGCGTTCCTGGAACAGCACACACACTCCTGCTTAGCTGGGCATGGTTTTGGTTTGTTTTCCAGGGTTCATGGACAGAAGTTATTCTTAGAATTTCTGCATCCAAAGCATCCTAACCAAGGTCAGAAGAACCTCAGAGAGGAACATCAAACAAGGAGCATATCTTTATCTTTTTATGTATGTATATACATATGTATCTGTCTGTCTGTCTATCTCAGTGTAGGGACTGAACCCAGACCTCACACATGTTAGGCAAGCACTCTACCACTAAATCATGTTCCTAGCCTTTAAAGAAGTTACTTAAGAGCTACTGGAGAGGTGGCTCAATGGTCAAGGATATTTACTGCTGTTGCAGAGGAACCAAGGTTCGATCCCCAGCACCCACATGGCAGCTCACAAACACCTGTTACTCTAGTTCCAGAGGATCCAACATTCTGACATCCACAGGTAAGAGGCTCACATGCGGTGTACATATATGCACACAAAACACTCACATACATAAAATATAAATAAATCTCTTTAAAATGTAAAGTTATTTATTTTATTTAGTTTTTATTATTATTAATTTATGTGACTGGATGTCTCATGTGCACATGTGTACAGTGTCTGCAGACGCAGGGAGAGGGCATCAGCTGTCTGGGATTGGTGCTACTCACTCCTTTCTGAGCCACCATGTGGGTGCTGGGAATTGAACCTGGGTCCTCTGGAAGATCAGTCAGTGCTCTTAATCACTGGGCCTTTTCTCCAGCCCCTAGATTTTTATCATTTGGTACCTTTGTGTGTGTGTGTGTGTGTGTGTGTGTAGGGTTACACACGTGTGTGAATCCTGGATTGACACTTTCTCAATTGTTCTCCATCTTTTGTGGGGGTTGGAGGGAGGCAGGGTCTCTCACTGAACCTGGTGCTCACCCACTTGGCTAGACTGGCTGGTCAGCAAGTCCCAGGTCCTCTACCCTGCCTCTGTCTCCCCAGTGCTGGGATTACAAGCATTCAATGCCCAGCTTTTCAGAAATGTGGGAGGGCACCTGGGCCCTCGTGAATGTACAACAAAGACCTCACCCACTTCTCGGCAGTCCAGCCAGTCTGCCTAATCCTGTCCCGGCTCCCTTCACTCCCATGCACACCTCTCCAGGTAAAGGACTGGGCCTTGCCCTGCTCACCTGGGGCAGGATGTCCAGTGAGGCAGCATCTTCTCCCTCCACTTCGATGATCATCTCTTGGGGTAGAACAAAGTTCTGAGAAACCAAGCAGATGAGACAAAGAGAATCCATTAGATAACAAAGCCCCGTGGTGAGTCAGTAGGATCTGACCCCAATCCAACTGCCAGTCTCTGCTCCCTCCACATACACTCAAGGGAGCCTGAGCAGTGAGTAGGAGCCTCCCAAGGAATGAGGCCCACATGGCATGGCACAAGACTATTATGAGTGCTTCAGGACAGGCCTACTTGTCAGCTGAAGGTGACTGAGTGATCCCAGGAACCACACAGAGCAAAACTACTGACCTGTCCCGTCCTGTCCTACCCTGTGCCATGCACAAAGTTCTGTGTCACTCAACTGTAAGCAAGCAATGCAGACTCTAGCCAGAAGCAATTCAGAGCAACTGACAAATTAATTTCAAAATTAAGCCAAGCATGGTGGTACACCATAGCACTTCGGAGGCAGGAGGATAAAGGGACAGCTGGGTACAGGCCACCCTGGTTTATGAGACCCTGCCTCTATCAAAGAGCACCAACAACAGAGGGCTGGAAGATGGTCCTGTGGTGAAGAGGACTAGAATTTGGATCCCAGCACCCACATTACAACCCAGGCTGTCCCACAAATGTCTACAACCTGCTCTGAGCTGGACAGAGATAGGAAAATTGCTTGCTGAACACTCTGTCTCTGAGCCTAGCTGACAAAATGCAAGCCACGGCATAGTTGGCATTTTCTCTGGGCTGCCAGCCAGCTCCCAAATAAGGACATAGAGACTTAATTACAAATGTCTACCCTTAGCTTAGGCTTGTCCCATTAGCCCTTTTAACTTAACCTGTTTCTTCTATTCCTCTTCTACATTTTGCCTGGGGCTTTCTACCTTTCATTCTGTATGTCTTAACTTCCTGCTGCTTCTGTGTCTGGCTGGCTGGCTCCTAGGATCTCCCTGATGTCTGTTTCTTTCTTTCCTCAGGCTTAAATTCTTCCTCCTTACTCTGCCTACCCAGAAGGCCCACCTATACCTCCTCCCTTGCTATTGGCCATTCAGCTTTTTATTAGACCAACAAGGTGCCTTAGGCAGGTAAGGTAAAACAGCAACACACTTTTACATAATTAAACAAATGCAACACATCTTTGTATAGTTAAACAAATATTCCACAACACCAGAGGTTTAGGGAAATGCCTATTTCAAAAAAAAAAAAAAAATGAGAAAAAAAATGTCAAAGAACATCTGATGCAGAGGCGCAGACAACTGTGCACACGAACTCAGGTACAATAAATAATCTTCTGTAAAAGCACCAGCAATAAAGAAACTACTGATAAGAACACCATTGCCTGCAGCAACTCTTATAAAGGAAAACATTTCATTGTGGCGGCAGCTTAACAGTTCAGAGGTCCAGCCATCACCATCTGGGCAGGAAGGAGACAGGATGCAGGCAGATGTGGTGCTAGAGAAGGAGCTGAGAGCTGTGTCTTGACTCACAGGCAACAGGAAGTGGTCTATCTCACTGGACTAGGCTTGAACATATGTGAGGCTGAGACATAAGCCCACCTCCACAGTGACACACTTCCACCAACCTAATAGTGCCACTCCCTCTGGGGGCCATTTCCTTTCAAACCACATACGCAGGTGGCTAGAGCAATGGCTGAGATTCTAGGCAGCTTTTTAGGATCTCCTAGCCATCTGCTGGTGTTTCTGCCCTATCTACAAGGGGCCTGGGAGGTGCTAGGGCATATTAGCGAGGGAAATTTAACTCAAGGGTCTACCTATACACAGCTATGGGACACCATCATCTGGGCCCCCGAGGGTCCAGGCTGCGCTCTGGCAGAACTCTGCCGCTGAGATCGCATAAGAAGGGGAGTTGCATTTTTACTCCCAGAGGAGATATTCTGAAAACTAGACTCAAATCCAGCAGCTACTCTTTCCTCGATTCTGCTCACTTCTGTGCACTCTCAACTACACACAGTTTAGGAATACTCAGCTTCTGGGGCTGGAGAGATGGCTCAGCGGTTAAGAGCACCGTCTGCTCTTCCAGAGGACCCGGGTTCGAGTCCCAGCACCCACATGGCAGCTAACAACTGTCTGTAGTTCCAGTTCCAGGCAAACACCAAGGCAAATAAATAAATAATAAATAAAGTTTAAAAAAAGTCTATTAAAAAAAAAAAAAAAGAAAGAAATACTCAGCTTCTGCAGGCAATCCCCTCACCTGAGGGTATTTTAAACACCAGAGGACTTCATCTTGGCTAGCTCACAAAATCACACAAAAGCCCAGGGGAGTGTGGGTCTATTTCACTCCTACAGGAGCAAGTGCCACTCTGAGCACACAGGCCCTTCCCTTCCCACTGCCCTGCCTCCATCAGATAGCACAAGCCCTTGATCTTTCCCTCACTCTTTCCCTGCCTTTACCGACCCTTTTCTACATCAGTACAATGACTGCCTTCATGTTACAGCCACCACCACACTCCATCACAGATTCTACGTTATGAAGCAAAGTGACTCAATGGATAGCCACACCTGAGCGATCTGACCCTACAAAGTTGTGTTGGCCTCTATATGTACTCAGTGAACATACATGTATGTGTGCATGCACAGACACACGTGGTTTTCTTGAGTCAGAGATGTAGAACAATTTCCTACAACCACAGATGATTGTAAACAACACATACGAGGATTTCTTTGTCTTTCCATAATCAGTTTGTTACCGAGTGTTAGACTGGACAGACAGTCCGTAAATGAACATAAGAGAAGTACCTTGACCTTGAGAGCCCCTGATAAACATCTCAAACACTGACGTATGTTATGACTTCTGAGTCAGCTGCTGGGTTAGCCTGTAACTGTGCTCATTAGCATCTTGCACAATCAACAACGGGAGAGAAAAAGTAGATCAGAGTCAGACACTGCCATTGTCTAGCTCCAAAATCTCCAGAAAGTCAGCTCTAACCCATAGTGTCTTCATTTCTGACTCTCCAACAGGGTATTATTAAATTCTGTATTATTAACATACATGATTCCATGGTCTGAATTATATGTCTAAGTGCTGGTTCTTATAAAAATGATAGTACCAAACAGTCAGCCCTAGAAACATAAATACAAGTACCATCATACAAATGGAGCAGGTTACATTTAGAACTATATATGTGTGTATATATATGTATATATATATTTATATGAACAACAATTAATGAAAAAAAAAGGCCATAAATTTGCAAGAGTAAGAAGAGGTATATGAAAGGCTTTGGAGGGCAGAGAGGAAAGGGGGAATGATGTAATGATATTAAAATCTCTACCTCTACCCCTCCCTTAAAGGGAAATGAAGAAATTTAATCAACATTACCCTACACAGTACCTAAGCACCAATGCTGCTCTTAAAAGTCATCGGTTCCCAAATAAGAAACCTCTCTCCAGCTGTTGAAAGGGTTATCCTAGAGACCTCCATCTCTCCAGCCCCGGTATTTGTATGAATTTTTTTTCTTGCCATAATATCTAGAAAGCATTTAAAATTGTCACTATAAGCTATTTTAACAATAAATAAGTGTCTTGGGAATTAGAGACTAGTTTGTCCTAAACTGGTTGACTGTAGAGACCTTAGTGATTAACTAGAATATAGACTGACTCAAGCATTCTGCTCATCATGGAAACGAGCTGTGCTAGTTTAAATATAACGGGTCCCATAAGCCCAAAGGAGGAGGAGCTATTAGGAGGTGTGGCCTTGTGGGAGGAAGTGTGTCACTGTGGAGGCGGGCCTCGAGGTCTCATATATGCTCAAACCATGCCAAATAAGACAGTTCACTTCCTGTTGCCTTCTGATCAAGATGTAGCCAGCTACCACATGCTCCCTCCCACAACAACGGACTGGACCTCTGAACTGTATGCTGCCACCTCAATTAAATGTTTTCCTTTAGAGAGTTGTCATGGTCATGGTGTCTCTTCACAGCGACAGAAACGAACCCTAACTAAGACACATGTTAACAGGCAAAAGACTGTCATCCTGAGAATAACTAACACTATAATGCTTTAGACACTGTTTCAAGGCACTGAAGAATGAGTTACCAAAAGGATTCAATATGGGTCATGTATAATTTTAAATGAGGTATTTAAGTTGATAGGATATTTAACCTCAAGAGAAATATTGGGCCTCTGTATTCCCCTCAGTATTGGGAAAGTGTTTTTCTGGGTGGGTATGGTGGTTCACATTTAATCCCAGGAAGGAAGGAACATTAGGTAGTTGAAGGAAAATCATTTTTAGTTGTATGTGAGTTCCAGGCCAGCCCTTAACATGAGACCCCGTTTGCCTTAAAATGGTTTTTTAATCCTTGTAAAAAACCATTTTAATAAATCCTAGAGTTAGATTCATTCAGTTGGAGAGATGGGCCCAGCAGCTAAAAGTACGCACTGCTCTTGAACGGGACCTCAGTGTAGTCCCCCATACCCACAAGAGGCTGTCAGAGCCTCCCGTAACTCTAGATCCAAGGAATTTGATGTCTGGTTCTTCGGGAACCAACACACAGACACATAAAATTGAACCTTTAATAATAAATATGGACTGAAGAGATGATGCAGTTAAGAGCACTCGCTGCTCTTCCAGAGGACCCAAGTTCAATTAAGAGCACTTACATGGCAGCTCACAACTACCTGTAGCTCCAATTCCAGGGCCCAGGCAAGCAAGTAGTGCATAGGTATACATGCAGGCAAAACACCCATACACATAAAGTTTTAAAACAGGTAAATAAAAACCCCAAGGGCTGGAGAGATGGCTCAGCGGTTAAGAGCACTGACTGCTCTTCCAGAGGACCAGAGTTCAATTCCCAGCATCCACATGGCAGCTCACAACTGTCTGTAGTTCCAGTTCCCAGTTCCAGGCAAAACACCAAGGCAAATAAATAAATAAATAAAGTTAAAAAAATAAATAAAAATAAAAACCCCAGCTCAGACAGGCAGAGAGCAGACAATCACTAGGACTTACTGGCTTCCAGCCTATCTGGGGAAATGTTAGCCTTTGACGTGTGACAGACTTTTCCTGGGGAGATGAAACATATACATGTCTATTCATGCCAGAAGGGGAACCCATGCACACCAAAATAGCCTCCTTGGTGAAGCGGTGAGTTTGTATTGGGATGACTAACAGGAGCGGCTGCCTCCCTGGAGCGTTCTGCTCAGCTCAATGACACAGACACTCTCCTCTGCAGCATGCCTCTCGGAATCAACTCTGCAACAGGTGGGTTGTGCTTCCATTCATGCCAGGAAAGAGTCCTCCCAGCTCTCCCGAGTTCCCACTTTATCAGCCCTGTTACATGTTATCTGTTTCCCTTCAATCTCAGATGCTCTACAACATCCCTAGGTTCAGAGAAAGGTCATCTCTCAAAAGAACAGGTCAAGGGTAACAGAGAACACCCAGCACCTCTGGCCTCTGCACACCCACCTGAAGACACGTGTGTGCATGAGTGTACATGTGCATATACACACACACTGGTTAATCTTTTAAAAAGCCTGAGGCCCATGAGGGACCAGATTCCTTAAAATACTACAGAGAATTCCAATGCTCAGGCTGTGGGCCAGGCAGGAATGAGCTGAGATACTGGAGGAAGGGCAGCTATACTCACCTCTACACAGGCCTGCGGGGACTCCGGAGACTCATCATCTTGCTGATCCATGGCTCCTCTGGCTGTAGGCAGGCGTAGCTGCACAAACAACAAGAGCTCTGAGCACAGCCCACACTGCCACCTCCAGCCCTGCCTGCCCTATAGACTGGCTTCTAGAAGTTAAAACCCCAACTGGGCATTAACCAAGAATCTCTCAGTTCCTCCTCTGGATCAAATCTTCAGAGCTCCGGTCCCTCCATTCCCACCACCCTGTAAGCCAACCTCATGCTCAAATTTCTCTTTCTTACAACCCCCTCCCCTTGAGTCTTACTCTAGCACTAGTGTATGACACTCTGCAGGCCCCAGCTTGAGTGTCAACCTGCCCAAATCCTACTGAAACACTTTTCTGGGCACCTGAATCCAGGGAGACTCAGTCTTTCCCAGATTCAGGCATCAACTAGGAAACTCCACAAAGACCCCAGCACCGTATCTAAAATCCATTCCTTAGCAGGGCACAATGGTGCATTTTATTCCAGCAGATTCCGACCCAAGATTTCTATTCAGAACCCAGGCTCTTTGCCAATCTGGGGTTCTTTTTTTTGCTTTGTTTTGGTTTTGATTCCTTGGTCTTTTGAGACAAGGTCTCATGTAGTCTGGACTGGCCTTAAACTCATCACCATCCTCCTGCCTCTACCTCCCAAGTGCTGAATTTACAGGGCATGTGCCACCGGACCCAGCTTATGAAGTGCTAGAGATGGGACCCAGGCCCTTGTCCATGTTAGACAAGTACCTGAGTTACACCCCCAGCTTCAATTGGGTTCTTATAGGAATCTGAATTCCCTGATGACTCAAAGTCACAGCTGCCAGAAAGGCTCTGTAGTCACCAGCTCTGCATGCCTGTAGAACTGCAGTTAAACTACAATATTACCGAAATATGAGCACATAGCTCCAAAGCCAGTCCCGTCAGCTCTTGGCTACCTAGGGTTTTCAAGCCGGTGCTGGGCTGCTGCCACGGAACCTAACCCTTCCCCATCTTCTAGCCCACCTTCCTAGAAACCTACAAATTCTATTGCTTGAAGACAGAATAGCCCAAAGCTATACCAACTCTATAAAGATGCTCACAGCGCCCACCTCCTTCTAGACAGCTGCCACAAGGCAGCTTAAGTGAGAAGTCCTTCGGGATGCAGATTCTTACCTCCAAGTTGGAGTCTATACTCTACTTGAACATTTTAGACTTCTGCGTTATTCTACATGAGTTCTAGGATTCAGTTCAAGACCCTCTGGCTCTGGCATGCACAAAGGGCATTCTGCCTAGAACCCTCTGCTAGACCCTGGGACTGCCAATCCAGTACTGAGCTGTCTAAAGGATTGATTCACTCAAGCAACACTGCCTGTCTTAGGGCAAGAACTGGGAACTCCAGGCTGCTCTCTTTTGTACCCATTTTCTCCAAATCAAAATGCTCCCTCCTAGAGGGAGGTGGGACGATCCTAAGACTCAGGTAATAAACAAAACTTAAAAATCCCGGAAACTGAAACTTCTGCACACACACACACACAGACACACACACAGAGAGAAAGAAAGAGAGAGAGAGAGAGAGAGAGAGAGAGAGAGAGAGAGAGAGAGAGAGAGAGAGAGATCCTTAAAGTTACAGAAGGAATAGCAATGTCTCGGGAAGAGGTACTCTGTCCAGATGGGCTGCCTTCAAGTCTTGCAGAGATACAGCTTTCCTGACTCATCATTCATGGGCTTTTCAGCTGAGTCATTCATGTTCCTATAAGCATCCCCTGATCCATACTTCTGTAAAAAAAAAACAACAAACCCACTGGTTCACCAGGCTAAACGGGAGTGTGACCATTTCTTTAGTTGGTCATCATCTTGCCTAACATGGGAACAGAAGCCACGTATCTCCAACAAACAGGACATCCCCAGGTTTGCAAGAATAGTCTCGGCCCCAGGCCCTAGAACCACCTGTCCGAATATTGGTTGGTACTTCCTTTGCTCGAAAGTCCAGAAACAGTGACCTAGTCCCTCGCTCTAGGAAAAAGAACTTGAGTACTTGAAGACTCTCTTACTATAGGCACGGGAGGAGGGGGTTTCTCTATGCTTCAGTCACACCCACCTCTGCTACTCTCAAAGCTGATCCTGCTTTCAGACTTAAGGCCACCAGACTCTCAGTTAGTAGGAGCAGTAAGTAACATACCTATAATAGACTCAGTAGACTACGTAGGCCCATCCTCTCCATATCAAGGTCCCACATCCCCTCCAGGAATAGAAGACACTCTGCTCCGCCAGACAGACAGGAATCAAGAGGCAGCCCATAGCTTCCTCCTTCTTCCGAAACTAGTTAAGGCACCCTTATTGAGCCACGTAGACCTGAACTCTCCCTACCTCAGAGGCGCAGCCAAATTGTCTTTACAGGGCGAGAACACCTCTTCTAAAGATCTTTTTCCAAAAATGCAATTAGCCTCAGTGTATCGATACCTTGAGCCTTTGCAAGTATCTCCCCCATAACCATGCCTGTGCTCTGTCTTCCATCTTTAGGACATTTTCAGTCTCAAACAAGTCCCACCACTCACCTAATCATCCGCGCATGCGCGCACTGCACAGTCACAGCTGACCTGTCTCCATAGACCTCGGGGACCCACAGGGGCTCGCTCGGATTGAGGTGTGCGAACCCCCATTCACTGACACAACCACATCCAGCTTCCCGCCCAGACTTGGCGCATGCGCACACAAAGCACTGTGAGCATCATCCCCTTAGCTCCTACCAAGCTGAGTGTCCGCAAGCCCGTAGCGTGGGCCAAGCAGGGCAGGGCCTGAGCCGCACACAACTCAAGTCAGAACCAAACTGGGCTCACAGAGTCCTTGCCCCGATCCTGAAGCATATCTGACATGACTCAAGTGGCGCTAGTTTGGCCTCCACCCTCAAGTCAGCATCCACCAGATCGCTTCGTGCGGCTCGAGCCTGGCTAGGAAGCCTGGCCACAGCCCGCGCCCACACACATACACACACAAATGGCTGCACTGCCGGCTAAACCCGGAAGTGAGTGGTGTCAGCTCAGAACTACAATTCCCACAAGTCTCAGCGATGTGCGCAGCCGCTGAAAGGGCCCAGGACCAAGAGGCGGGGCCTCGGAGGGAATGGATTGGAATGCCGCTGGCTGATCCGTCTCAGCCTTTGAGAAGGATAAAGGCGATTCCCGAATCCACTGAAGGCAGGGCAAGAATTGGTTTTTACACACACACACACACACACACACACACACACACACACACACACACACACACACACACTCAAACAGATACCTACAAGTAGGCAATTAGGAAACAGGGCAGTAAAAATTGACCAGGTCCAGATGTTTCTTCAGACATCCTGCCAGCGGTTTTTAGAGATAGCCTGTCAGCAAACTTTGGTTTTGCATTGAAATTTTAACCAATAGTTTCAAAAACTGCTTTACCCCTTATCTCTTTACCCAGTCCCCAAACACCAAGGCATGTAATTCTAGGTTTGCAATTTATTTATTTATTTATTTTCATTTAAAACCCTCCCACCTCTGAGCTCAAAGCGGGCATTCCCTCCATTCTCCGCTGCATTGGGGCATAGGGCCGCGGCGGCTGCAGACCAGATTTGAACCTGACCCTGACTATAAACCCTTGTGTGCTTCTATTGGAAACTGGCTCCTTGGTGGTCTCTGGGGGTCTTGAGACATGGGTCTAACCAGATAGATAGACGGATAGATAGATAGATAGATAGATAGATAGATAGATAGATAGATAGACGGATAGATAGATAGATAGACAGATAGATAGATAGACGGATAGATAGATAGATAAATAGACGGATGGATAGATAGATAGATAGAAAGATGGATAGATAGATAGACGGATAGATAGATAGATAGATAGACAGATAGATAGATAGATAGATAGATAGATGGATGGATGGATGCATTGTTTTTCCTCTCTATATAACTCTGGCTGGCCTGGAACTCACGATGAACCACCTGCCTCTGCTTTGCAAAGGCTGGGATAGAAACATATGCCACCCCACCCATCTTATACATGTGATCATTTTTAAAATATTATATCTTTCTATTTGATAGTTGTAAGTGTTAGGTCTCAAAGAAACCCAGCACAAATGGCTGACTAAGGTAGGTGCCTATTAGCATATCAGAATGGTTGTTGGCCAGTTCGTTCCCTCCGCATCTCTCTGTTCTTGTGGTTCCTCCCAGCGCCTCTCATCCCAAACCCTTTACCCTAACCCTCTCCCTCTCAGGGGATGATCTGCTTCACTTCCCCCAGCTTCTCTTTCCTACATAAGCTCAGCCATTTTGGCTATGAGGTTCCTTGGTTCTCAGGCACTCTCTTGGTCTCGTGGATGCTCTCTTTGCTCCTTTTTTCTTCCTCTGTTGCTCTCCCAGCTACGTTGTCTCCCAACTCATGACTCAGTCCTGTCTGGATCCTTCCAGATGCCTCAGGCTGTTCTCTCCCACATAGCTCAACCATACCTAAGAGCAATCACATCCTTTTTTTTTTTTTTTTTTTTTTTTTTAACATTCATCTGGCATTAAAACCCTCTCTAGAATCCCATGTGATACATTCGCTCTACTAAAGACATTTGTTTCTCTCTACAATCCTCAGCTTTTTGTTTGAAGCTCTTTCCTGGAGCTTCGGATAGCCTCTCCTTAGGAGCTGCTGGTCTGTCTCTTCCTCAAGCCCTCCTATACTGGAATCTCCTTCAGGCAGGGCTTCCTACACTTTACAACCCTGATCCCTCTCAGCTCCGTCTTACAGATTCTCCATGTCTTTCTAGGCTTCTCTCTGCCCCTCAGCTTCTCCATGCCTTCCTAGGCTTCTCTCTGCCTCTCAGCTTCTCCATGCCTTCCTAGGCTTCTCTCTGCCTCTCAGCTTCTCCATGCCTTCCTAGGCTTCTCTCTGCCCCTCAGCTTCTCCATGCCTTCCTAGGCTTCTCTCTGCCCCTCAGCTTCTCCATGCCTTCCTAGGCTTCTCTCTGCCTCTCAGCTTCTCCATGCCTTCCTAGGCTTCTCTCTGCCTCTCAGCTTCTCCATGCCTTCCTAGGCTTCTCTCTGCCTCTCAGCTTCTCCATGCCTTCCTAGGCTTCTCTCTGCCCCTCAGCTTCTCCATGCCTTCCTAGGCTTCTCTCTGCCTCTCAGCTTCCTCGTAAAGCTTATAGGAACTCCCTCCAGTAGAGTTAGTTAGCACTCAGCAGGCAGAGGCAGGCAAATCTCTGAGTTTGAAGCCAGCCTGGTCAACAGAGTAAGTTCTGGGATAGCCAGAGCTACACAGAGAAACCCTGTCTCAAAAACCAGTAAATAAATACATAAATAAACTCTTTTTAAAAGAATGCTATAAACTATCTCAAGACTTAAAAGTTCATTGGTTATGTTTTTAAAAAAATTTAAACCTGTGACAAAATTCAGCTTAAAACTTCTAACAAAGGGCTTATAGTCAAAATTCAAATACATGAATAATCTAAACTTGCCACAACATACTATTTATATAATTCAACTCTTGTTTTGTATATGTAGTTTAGATTTGATTGCTGTTTAAAAAAATAGATGCAGGGCTGGAGAAATGGCTCAGCCGTTAAAGGCAAGAATCACAACCAAAATAGATCTACTAGAAAAACATGCTTTTAAATGATGATCATGTGATTTGCCTCTGTCTTGGCTGATGACCTTATTAGGACAGAAGCAAACATGGCTGGCAGTTATCTTTACTAAACTCAAGAAAGGATGTGTGCCATATGACCACTTGGCATAAATCAGCTAAGGCAGCACCTATTCAATGTCTGAATCCTGCGGATCCCATATTATTATCATTGTATGTCTTTTCAGACTTAGTAAACAATAGCAGGTCTCCAAAATATTTTGGATTAGTATGAATTTTTGTGTGATAAATTCCAAGATTATGAAGACCTACTCAGAAGAACAAAAACTTATGTAGAGATTTACATCTAGCTGCTTATGCCTTTAATAATTCAACATCAGGATTCTAGAAAATTTTAAATAAGAAACATATATTTAATATTGTTTCTTTTTAAAAGAAATTATATTAAATATTAAATATTAAAAAATTATATGATAAATATTATATACTTAATAAATAAGGTTTGTAAATTTGTAAGGTTATAAAGATACAGTCACACTAACAGAAATTGACTTAGAGATGTATGTCTAGCCATTTATGTTCTTGATAACAACATCAGGCATCTAGAAAATTTTAGACAAGTAACAGCATATGTCTAATAAATAAAGTCTGCTTAGATTTGAAAATATGTGTACAGCCTCTTTACCTTTAATAAGTTGGTTCAGCTTTAGCTATTTGGATAAACTAAGTCATACAAGAAACTTAGGTATTTAATAATGGTACACTACAAAAAGATCAGGAAAATAATACAGTCGCATTTATACCTCACTGCACTTGTGATTTAAAGTCTTATTTTGATGCTTAAAGAATCTCCAATTAAATCTTCATCACAAAACTTTAAGGTTCCAATTTAACAGGGATGAAGCTGTCAAATCCTGATCTTATCAAAGCTGCCAACTTCTTATAACCATTAAAGATAATTAAGACAGGCAAGTTAATGCTTAGTCGCTTTACAAATGATCAAGTTCTTTAATTTGCTAAGAATTGCATTCACAGTCACGCTAAACACAAATGCAATTCATTTAGTGACAAGCTTTATTTAGCCTTCTATATGTGTTTTCAAGGTTAAGGCCAAACAAGTAAAGTTCAAATCAGATATACTTAATAGATAATGGTCGTCAAACTCCTCAGAGATATGCTGAACATGGCATTTAAAATGCCTGGTGGAAAAGCTTCCCATGACAGAATGCCTGCTCCTAGTGGCAACTGTTAGGGAGGTTCTGCAGATTTCTGTTGTTTTGACTCTGGAGTGATAACCACTAGCTTTGTTTTGCCTTTTGTGGCTGCTACCTTTTGTCTCCCATACCTTCTGTTTGAAGTCTTTGTTGATTTCGTTCATGAAAAGAGACACACACTTGCTCTACCAAGGCCACAAGAGCGTTTATTTAAGAGAGTTCCCAGGTGGGTACAGAAGCAGAGAAGCAGGACAGGAGAAGAGAGAAGGGAGCGACCAAAACATTGCGGAGTCTCTTTTTAAAAGAAAGTGTGTGCACTGGTTTATAAAGCCATGCCCAGGGGCGTGCCTCCATACGAGGTGCATCCCACCAGAGCCATGTTGGCTCAACCTCGTATACTTACAGTCTTATCTGAGGGTTTCCTAAAGGTTAAAAGTCTATGCAAAAACTTGGTTGGTGGAGGACCCTGTGAAAGACCCCCAACCTAAAAATTTCCACAAGGCCAATTAGCAGGAGGTCATCCTGCGGGCAAAGTCTCAGTATATCAGGAAACCGACAGTTAAGGTTTCTTAAAAAGATAAGGAAGGCCATGGGAGGGTGAAGAGACCCGGAGTGTCTAATCTTAACACAAACCAGATGTTCACAGCACCTCCAGGATCAAAAACTTTACAACCTTGCCCCAAAGTTGAACCTTGACAATGATTTACAACATTACCCCTTAGCAGAATTTTATATGTAGTTCAAAGTAGCTAATGAGATATGATATATGTCTTTATGTTTAAGCTGATGAGACTCTCTGTATAAAAAAGAGAAACTGTTCTTTGTACGCTGAAGTTAGCTGAAGCTGCTGATTGCCCACAGGTGCCTGTGTATTAAAATTATCTCGTGTCATTTACAGCCTGGGATTTCTGTCTGAGTTCTTGGGGCTGGGGTCTCTGAGGGTCTTTCACCAGCAAATGGAGATCCCTCAATTGAGGATTTTGGCATTGTCCTGTAGCATGAATTCAGATAGTACCGAAAGAGACTCAGAGCCAGATATTGGGGAAAGGCTGAAATATCAGAGAGAGGAAACACCACAGTCAAATCTCACCCAGCTATCTTCCAGCTTCCTCAACCTCGCTCCTGGTTGCTTCTAATTGCTACTGTTTTCCTAAGCCTGACTTAAATACCCTTCTCACCCAGCTGTATCCCATCCAGGTTAGGATTAAAGGCCTGAGCTACTCTATTTGGTAGTCAGCCTTGAACTCACAGAAACACAGAAAGATCTCTGTCTCTGGAGTTGTGGGATTAAAGGCATAAATCATCATTCCCAGCTTTTCCTGTGCTGGGATTAAAGGTGCATGCCACTGAAGCCCAGCTGTTTGGCCCTGTACTTACAGAGATCCAGAACTCCTGGAGATATGTGAGTTACCACTGCTCTGTTATCCCTGGAACTCCTGGAGCTACCTCTGCCTAGTTTTGACTGTGTGTTGATCTCTTGATATTCCAAGTATTATTAAATATGTAACAGATCACCACACTAGCCCTCACCTCTTGGCCCATTCTCCTTCCTAACCTTCAACTTCAAAAGCTTAAGCAGATTCCCACCACAGGGCCTTTGCACATGCTGATCCTGCCTGGAAGACTGTTTCTCTGACAGTTCAACCCTTCTCTGTCTAGTCTTTAGAGGAGTGTCATTTCCCTTGGAGTATCACCTGATCACCCTTTGTAAACTCACAAATGAATGTTCCTGATGCTCTTGTCCTCACCTCATTAATTTTTATTTATTTATATTTGAAAGACCCTAAACCCAAAACAGCGCAAATTTTCCACAAGGCCAGCTAGCAAGAGGTCAACATGAGGGCAAGCCTCATTAGACCCATGAGTTGCCAGCTGAAGGCCATTTGGCCAATTAGCAGGAAGTCATCTTGCGGGCAAGCTTCAGTAAATCAAGAAACCCGAAGTTAGGGCCCTTTGAAAAAAGATAAGGAAGGCCACCGGAGGGTGAAGAGACCGGGAGTGCCTAATCTTAACCCAAACCAGATGTTCACAGCATCTCCAGGATCAAAACCTTTACAATCTTGCCCCATAGCTGAACCTTGTATATGATTTTCAGCATTATTACTTAGGGGAACTTTGTATGTAGATCAAAGTAGCCAATGAGACCCCCTTTTCCTTATAAAAGGGGACTGTTCTTTGTGTGGGCACGCTCAGTTAGCTGAAGCTGCTGATCGCCCGCAGGCGCCTGTGTGAGTATTAAACCTCTTGCTATTTGCAGCCAGTGATCTGTGTCGGTTCTTGGGGCCAGTGTCTCGAAGGGTCTTTCAATATTAAATTAGTATACAAAGTACTAGATCTCATTGTGGGTCATGGTGGTGCACAACATCAATCCCAGCATTCAGGAGGCAGAGGCAGGGAGATAGCCAAGTTCCAGGCTAGCCTGATCTACGGAGTGGGACCATTGTTATAGCCTTTTTAAGTGAGGTATGCTTTAGAAGGTTCTCTGTCCTTCTCATCTCAGCCTTGCCTCTCTCAACCCTCCATGTTTTCCTTCCTGTCTCATGTCCCATGTGTCCCTTTGACCACCCTATTTTTTCCCTCAAGAGCTTTTCATTAACACACTTTACATTTTAGGTATTTATCTGGTCTTTTGTCTGTCTTCACCATTTAAATGTCAGCTTTATAAAGAAAAGGGTTTGAGTCTATTTTGATTCTGTATCCCCCATCACAAAAAGCAACAACAAAAAATTTGTCATGCCATCACATCATACATGGCCAGAAATAATTCACTGGCTGTGGTGATGCACACCTGTAATCCCAGCACTCGGGAAATTGAGGTAGGGTGATTGTCTTGAGTGTATGACCAGCCTGGGCTACATAATTGAAACCAGGTGACCCTGAGTATAGTGATTTGAATAAGAAATGTTCCCCTTATAGACTTGGGCATTTGAGCATTTGGCCCCAGCTGGTGGAGCTATTTGGGGAGATTTAGGTGACACAGACTTGCCAGAAGAATCACGTCACTGAGAAAGAGCTTTGAGATTGAAAACTACCATTTCTGAGACCTGAGACTTGATCCAACCAACAGGATATCATACAGAGGATGGGGTGCATGGGGTTGTGTATAAGTTTCTGGCATAATGGGAATGTAGCTTGGAGAGTAGAATATTTATCAAAATGCATGAGGTGTTGTGATTGATCCTGAGTACTAAAATGTGCTGGCTAGTTTGATGTTAACTGGACACAAGCCAGAGTCATCTGAGAATAGAAAACCTCAGTTAGGAAAATGCCCCTATCAGACTGGCCTGTGGGCAAGCCTGGGCGATGATTCATGATTGCTGTAGGAGGGCCTAGCTCCCAGTAAGTGGTTCTGACCCTGGGCTGGCAGACATGGGTGGTCTTTTGTTTGTTTGGTTGGTTGTTTTTTCAAAACAGGATTTCTCTGTGTATCTTTAGCTGTCCAGGAACTCACTCTATAGGCCAGGTTGGCCTAGAACTCAGAGATCTGCCTGATTCTGCCACCTGAGTGAGGTGATTAAAGGTGGTGTGTACCACCACCACCAGACCACCTGAATGTGATAAGAAAAGAGGCTGATCAAACCATGAGGAGCAAGCCAGTATGCAGCCTTCTTCATGGTTCCTGCCTCCAGGTTTCTGCCTTGAGTTCCTGTTCTGAGTTCCCCAGATGACAGGCTCCAAACTGTAAGCTAAAATAAACCTGAAAGATCCTCAGGGACCCCAGCCCCAAGAACTCATGACACAAGTTCCAGGCTGTAATAACACGAGGTAATTTTAATACACAGGTACCTGTGGGCGATCAGCAGCCTCAGCTAACTGAGCACGCCCACAAAGAACACTCTCTTTTTTTTATACAGTGAGTCTTATCAGATTAATCATAATACATATATCTTAGCTACTTTGAACTACATATAAAATTCCTGCTAATGGGTGATGTGATAAGGTTCAACTTTGGGGCAAGGTTGTGAAGTTTTTGATCCTGGAGGTGTTGTGAACATCTGGTTTGTGTTAAGATTAGACATTCCCGGTCTCTTCACCCTCCCATGGCCTTCCTTATCTTTTTAAGAAGCCTTGACTGATATACTGAGGCTTTGCCCGCAGGATGACTCCTTGCTAATTGGCTAAATAATTCCTGACTGTCAGCTCTCTGATATACTGAGGTTTTGCCCTCGGGATGACTCTCAGCTAATTGGCCTTGTGGAAATTTTGAGGTTGGGGTCTTTCAAAACCCTTTCCTTTCCCAAATTGCTTTTGGTTGTACTGTTTTGTTACAGCAATAGAACCCTAACTAAAGACATACTCTAAAGAAAAAAATTACCTCTTGCCACTAATTTTTAATTTTTTTAAATTTACATGTGTGTGCACACATGCATGTGGGGCCTTTCAGAGGCCGGAAGCAGGTGTTGGAGCCTCTGGAGTTGCAGGAAGTTGTGAGCCATGGACATGAGTGATGGGAATGGAACTGGAGTCCTATGGAAGAGCAGTATATATCTTAAGCACTGACGGGTCTCTCCAGGCCCTTCATTGCTACTGTGTGCTACTGGGGATTGAACCCAGGCTCATATGCCTGTCAGGCAAGTGCTTGGCCACTGAGTTTCTCCCTTCAGTCCATTTTTATTTCTGTTTTTAAAGACTGCTTTAGAGGTGGATGTGGTGACATATGCCAGCAGAGGCATGAGAATCTTTATGAATCCAGGGCTATCCTGGTCTCCACAGAAAGTTCCAAGTCAGCCAGGGCTAAACAGTGAGACACTGTTTCAAAAAAAAAAAAAAGATATACTTTATTTTCTTATTTTTTTCAATCTATACGTGCCTGCAGAAGCCAGAAGATGGTATTGAATCCCTTGAAGCTGGAGGTAGAGGAGGTTGTATGTCTCCCCACGTAGGTGCTAGGAACTGAACTCGGGGTCTCCGGAAGAATCGCAAATGCTCTTAACCACTAAGCCATCTTCCCATCCCCGTTCTCTTGCTTTAAATGAAGTGTGAGCCAAAGGCTAAGGTTTGGTAGAATCCAGTATCCAGAGCCTGACCCAGCCATGATGTCATGAGGTCCACAAAGATGGCAAGAAATGGCTGGATTCTAATGAATATGTTCAAGGCCATGGAGCATGTGGCTCAGAACGGTTTATTTAAGCCTTCTGGGAAAAAAGATCATGGCATCCATTAGGTTGATGGTTGATCTTGCAGTAAAGGTTGAAGTCTGTGTTCACCAGTTTCTGTTAAACAAAGGGAGAAAGTGAGTTCTGTTAAGTGTACCCTCTGGTCTACTTGACTTATAGTCTGTGGCCCAAATATTCTGGGGCTGTTTCCCTGCCCTTGGAAAATACTTAGTACCTCCAGGAATAGCCTATGAACCTGCCCACTGTGGTAGACAAAGTCTAAAGCAGCTCCACAATCCCCCACCTCTTGGCGTTGGTACCCTTATACAATTCCCAACCCTGACAAAAGGACCTTGATTTTTCATAAAATAAACAGGGCAAAGACCCAGGATGTAAGTGAGTGCCTGGCTATTGCAATGTGTTCCATAACATTGTGACTCCTACTTGACTCTAAAAGACATATGACTCGGTGTTATAAGCTGCCCACAGCCAGGGACACATGCATAAAGGTTGAGGGTCACTTGGTAATAAGTAAGAAACCAGAGCCACACATGTTTGAAAATGGATCCTCCTCAACTGGAGACCCACTTGAACCCTCAGTGGTCACCTGCTGGTGACCTCCATTCCAGCCTGGTAGGAGGCCATGGTGACTGATGCTGGCCTACTGGCCCATAACAACTTCGAGGTGATGAACTGTGCTGTGCTGAGCTGCTCAAGTCTAGGGTGATCTCACTGTGAAGCAACTGATATAGAAAACACCTCTAGCCCTGACCTTCAACTTGACACACTCCCCCCCATGCTCTTGACCTAGTTTCCTTTTCTCATCCCTCCAGAATGCAGCAGATATTGGGGTGGCTGGATGGACTCTCTTCCACATACACTGGAGAGCCTGGAAAGTCCAACCCTTCACTAGGGGATTCTAGGTAGTTCTTTACTGCTGAGTCATGCCCTTTATCTGCCCCACACCAGATGATGTCACCTTTCTCTCTGGAGCAGTTACATGAGGTATGTTGGAACTGCTGCATGTAGTTAATGATACTGTGTGTGGAGAACACAGCCTGAGGATTTTCTGATCATCAGTCTAAACTTTCCTTGCTGCGTTGCAGTTCCAGGGATGGGGAGATCATGGCCCCAGGCCTCATAGGGACCTGTGTCTGAGTCAGGGAACTGCTGTGTTGTCCCTTATGGCCAGGTACATGATGGGTGGGAGAAAGTAGCAGGAGAGAGGAAATGGGGATGGGGAAGAAGGCGTGGAGGGATGGAGGGAGAGATGAAGGAGAGAGAGAGAGAGAGAGAGAGAGAGAGAGAGAGAGAGAGAGAGAGAGAGTATGCAGTAGCAGTGAGTCTGGGTTCCAGCTGCTCTCTCACTGTGGTTCTAGGACCCTGAGCTGGATGTATTCCCCTTCTCCCCTATTTTTTCACATAGGGTCTCTCTATTATGCAACCCCAGTTGTCCTTGAACTTGCTATATAGACCAGGCTAGCCTTGAACTCACATAGATTCACCTCCCTCTAGGAGTGTGTTAGTTTCGCGCGTGAAAAACAGCCACTGGCCACGGCAGCCTCTCACCCTGAAAGGTAGAAATGTCCAGCTAGATTCCAAAGGACTGGGTATAAAGTATAAAAGATCATTGGAGGAGCTTACCCACCTCTTTGCCTCTGGCCTCTCCCTGGGGCTTTGGCATATTGTCACACACAGGCTCTGCCTGGCCTAGAGAAAGCAAACCACAGCCCAGAGTGGAAGTGTGGGCAAGATGTAAGAAGTTGCTGTGTTTCTAGAACCTTCTCCTTCTTCCACGTTGAATCTCAGGGGAGACAAATGAGACCATTTAGTGATAGGGAAGGGAGGAAGTCCTCCTCTGGGCTGTGTGAGCCCTGCCAAGGCCTCACTCTTTACCCTCTATCATCTGGTTTCACATCTGTAAAATGGAGCTGGGACCAGGGCATGTAGATACCAGCCTGTAATCTCCCTACTCTGGAGACTGAGGCAGGAGGGTTGCAGTTTAAGTCCTTTCTGGGCTCCCAAGTGAGTTCAAGGCTCCATGGGCAACTTGAAAGACCCTGTTTCAGGATGATGAAAGGTAAATTTTTTAAAAAGTAAGTTGGGTATGATGGCACGTCTTTAGTGCCCATACTCAGGAGGCTGAGGCAGGCAGATCTCTGTGAGTTCAAGGCCAGCCTGGTATACATAGTGAGCTCTAGGACAGCCAGAGCTATATAATGAGACCCTGTCTCAAAACACACACACACACACACACACACACACACACACAAACACACACCAAAAACAACAACAATAAAACAAAAAACAAAACAACTAAACACCTTAAAATATGGAGGGGGGGGGAGACATGGGCTTCAGGGCTTGCAGGAAATTTACTAGGCTGAATATGGAAATGAGTGATAAAATCCTTCCTTAGCATATGCAGGCCCTGGGCTCCACCTCCAGGATAGAGAGAGGAAATGGACAGAGAGGGGAGGGGAAGGAGGAGAGAGAACATTTAAAACCAAGGACGACAAGGTTAGGATGGAAACAGGGCATCTCGGGGAGAACAGAGCATTCCTGGGAGCTGACAGTGACCTGGGATCAAGCTGGAAAGAGAGTCTGGGTTTGCCACACCAGCCCTCTCTCCAAAAGAGAATGGTCTGCAGGGACACTTACTGGTTCCAAAAGCTCTGCTTTCCAGAGGTTAGCAGATGGTCTTGTGGGTAGTATCATTGGCAGATCCTGAAATGTCAAATCTCTCATAATCTCATGGGATGGGTTTTTGCCTGTTTACACGGATGCTGTCCATATCCCTACACCCATCTCCTCACACCACCCCATCTATCTGTTCTTGGGCAATGGCTCCAAACACCCTGAGTTCCCAGGATGCTTAGACAGGGTTCAGCACCACGGACAGCAGCCAAGCCTATATTGCCCCCTGCTGGCCCCTCCATGTCCCTTACATAATACCTTCTGCCCTTTCTGCTGTAGAAGAAATAACTCTCTCTTGTCACCAAAGCAATGGCAACCAGGGTCCGATGATGATACCAGCAATGGCTCCTGGAGATAGAGAGGATGACTGGGGACTCAGCTAAGGAAGAAAAGCAATCTAAGCCTAGCTACTCCTTCTTATCCCCAGCCCCATTCCAGAATCCCGGGCTTTATCTTCACTAAAGTATGACTAACTTGTTTACCAGCCATTAGGACCCAGAAATTGGTAGTGTGAATGGCTTCCTCCCTAGAGTACATAGGCTTATGTTTGAACGTCCTGGCTGTGGGACTTTGGGCACACTACTCAACTCACTCTGTAGACCAGGATGGGCTCAAACTCACAGATATTCATCTTCCTCTGCCTCTCAAGAGCTGGAATTAAAGGCATGCACTATTATGGCTATCTCAGAACTCTTAATACTGGCTCATTTCTCAGGTCCCTAGGTGTGGACTTTGCACACTCCTTCGGCTCACTGTGCACCATTGCATGGGACCATGTAAGTGAAGCAGAGGGTGTGGGATATGGCAGGGTGAACTCTGGATGTCTCCCTGAGTTCCTGGCTCCCAGCTGCTGGTGCTAGCTGAGAGGCTGTGGGATTGGGTGGGTGGAAGTGAATCCCTGAGAGTGTAGTTTAAGAAATTTGGCATTTCTTCCAGAATTGTTTCTGCTCTACTAGATGTGAGAAGCAGCTGCTACCCAACACTCCTAAATCCATGCCCTTCCCACTGTGATGGGCTGGATCTCTACATCATGATCTCCTTTATATAATAAATCCTTTCTACCTTCAATTGTTAGAGTCACAAGAAAAATAATTGTGTATGAAGAGATGGCTCAACAGTCAAGAGCACCTGCTGGCCATGTAGAGGACCCAAGTTCAGTTCCTAACACCCATGTTGGATAGGTCACAACCACCAGGAACTCCAATTCCAAGAGGTCTGATATCTAGATGCCACAGGTGGACACACATGCATAAAAGTAAATCTTAAATGTAAATATAACTAATACACAAGCCCATTCTATGTTGATGCAAAAAGAGAATTAATCTGTTGTTGTTTGAGACACGGTGTCTCTATGTAGCTCTGGCTGTCCTGAAATTCTCTCTGTCAAGCAGACTGGCCACAAACTCAGAGACCCACCTGCCTCTGTCTCCTGGGATCAAAGGTATGTGCCACCACCCCTCAGTGAGAATAAAATTCTTTTAAAAAATTTTTTAGCTTTATTTATGTGCATTGGTATGAAGGTGTCAGATCTCTGGAACAGGAGTTACAGACAGTTGTGAGCTGCCATGTGGGTGCTGGGAATTGAACCCGGGTCCTCTGGGAGAGCAGCCAGTGCTCCTAACCCCTGAGCCATCTCTCCAGTTGCTGAGAATAAAATTCTTAACAACAGCAAGCATCCCTATCTGTTTCTTGGCTAGCCCTGTCTTACAGTCACGACACCTACGTTGTACCCCTTAACTCCAGCTGTAAGAACCTGGATTTATTCTGGGGACAGGGCCCAGGTCCGTGAGTGAACTTCCGCAGCAGCCAATGGAGTCAAAGGTTGGATCTGTGCCAGAAAACTCCAATGGCTGCTGCACCTTTGCCCAGTCCTGGGACATCAAGGTGTGTCGCATCTTGATTACATAGGTTTTTCTTTAAAAACCCCACCCATTGGGGCAACACTCTCTTACCCGCTTCTGCTGTACAGAGCTAGGTTCTCATTCTCTGTAGGTAGCAATAAAATCCCCACGCATAAGAACGTGTCCAGCCTCCCTGGTGGAAATTCTTACACGAGGGCATAACACAGCCTTCAACACAGCTGACTAAACCGGCCCTCACTTACAGTCCATTATTGGAGGAAGCCAGAATAGAAGCTCAAGCAGGACTGGAACCTGGAGGTAGGAGCTGATGCAGAGGCCATGGGGAGCGGGGAGATGCTTACTGGTTTGCTTCATCCTGCTTTCCTATAGCATGCAGGACCACCAGCCCAGGGATGGCATCACCCACCATGGGCTAGGCCCTCCTCCATTGATCACTAGCTGAGAACAGGCCTTACAGTTGGATCGCATGGAGGCTTTTCTCAACTGAGATCCTCTCTGACCATTCTAGCTGGTGTCAAGTTTACACAAAACCAGCCAGAACACAGGGACAATGGATGCTGGTTAGCCGAAGCTAGAGAATCTGCTGTAATTAAGAAAAAACAGCATTGTTAAGTTAAAATCTGGGACGTGAGGTCACAATGGCCCCTGAACTTGGTAGTATAAGAGTCACCTAGATGGTACAGGTTTTGAAGGCCTGAGGGGTAACAGAGAGCACCCCAAAGCCTGGCCATTGTGTAACAGGACTATGTAAGGATTCCTGGCATTCCACGTAGCTGAGCCAACTCAGCTCAGGTGGGATGCACCTTGCACAGAGGCACGCCCCTGGGCATGTGATGGAAGAACCTCCCTGGACCCATGACGCATAGCCTCATATGCCCCTTCCCTTAAAAGAGACTTCTCGCACATGCTCTGGTCCTTCTCTCTGTCCCCTGACTTCTGTCCTGCTCCTCTGCTTCTTCACCTGCCTGGGAATTCTCTCTTAAATAAACTCTAGTGTGTTGCCTTGATAGTATATATTTGCTTTCATGCACGAAACTAACAGACTGGAGTTCCTGAAGAGAAGCCCCTGGTGAACATGGAGCCTCCATTGCAGTGCCTTGGGCTGCAGGAGTCATGGAGGGAAGTGAAGGCAGGGTGTCGTGTGGTAGTGTTCAAGCCCCTGAGGACAGCCCAGGAGAAATGACAAAAGAGCAGCCCAGTTGCAGCAGAAGACCCTGGCACTGCAGAGATGCCAGTAACATGGGACGATTTCCAAGAACAGCCATGGCCATGGAGTGGAGCCGGCCTGAGCCTAGGTAGGGATGTGCTTATGTGTACTGTTGCCAGAAGTACACACTAAGCTTCATATTGTCGGACATAGGTTTCACTTTGCTTTGATCCCATTGTGACTGCCTGTGTCTTCCCTTCTGAAGTAAGAAAGCATGCAACTTTTATTATCATTGTTTTTCAGGCGCCTGCAGTTAAAAGACTTTGAACTTTTAAAGAGACTTTGGGGTTTTAGCAAGATTATGGATATTTAGGAGAGACTTTGGATATCCTACAGCAACGGTTCTTAGCCTTCCCAGTGTGGCTGCATTTTAATACAGTTTCTCACTTTGTGACCTCCGACCATAAAACTATTTCATTGCTACTTCAGAACAGAAGTAATTTTGCTGCTGTTATAAATCATAATTACCTGTGTTTCCTGATGGTCCCATGTCACCCCTGTAAAGGATCATTTGGCCCCCGAAAATGTTGAAACTCACAGGTTGAAAACCACTGTTTTTAGAGGCTTTAAATATTTTTAAAGTGTTTAAATTTTTTAAAGCTTATAAGACATTCAAAGTTTAGAATATGTTTTATATTATGATATTACTATGAACAAGCAATCTTGGGGACTTTCATGCGCGACCCTGCCTGCAAGGACGGCACGAGACCCAGGCTTCTTCCTTCTATGGTTTATTCGGGCATTTTACAGAAGCTTCTATTTTTCCTACTACACTACTGCTACTCACTCATACACACACTCTACTCTCACACACACTCTCCTCTACTCTACGGGGAGACCCCGCTCAATAGCTTAAAAGCTCTCAGGGCTTCAAAACCAAAATATACCACGTAGGTACTGCTCATAGGTCCACATTCGCGATAGCAAGCCACAACTCAAGGCCAAGCCAAATAGGGAGTTTGCTTATGGCAAAGAGAGGAATAGTTTATGTTTAAGAGAGCACTTTCCCACGAGGGGCAGAAGGCACAGTCACAATGACTCAGCTCTCTACAGGGGACAAATGAGAAAGGAAAGGATCTAGTTAAATAATAGCATGTGTTGTGGAATAGAATATTTGTTTTACTATGTAAAGACACGTTGCATTTGTTTGGGTTGCAGAGTAATTGTTTAACTATGTAAAGATGTGTTGCTCTTTCACCCCACCTGCCTAAGGTACCTGATTGGTCTAATAAAAACCTGCACAGCCAATAGCTAGACAGTGGAGGGATGGGCAGAGTTGGTGGGCAGAGAGAAAAGGGCTGGTGGGGGGGCAGGAGGCAGACAAACAGACACAGAGGAAGCTGGAAAGCAGGATGGACAGCATGTAGACGAAGTAAACAAGCCTCGGGCAGCACATAGGTTAATAGAAATGAGTTAATTTAAGGTTTCTTTTAAAAAGATAGCTAAAGACAAGCCTAGAATTAATACGACTCCAAGTTTTTATTTGGGAGCTGGTGGCCTGAAGAAAATGCTAGCTACAGACACGTTTGTGTGTCAAGCTAACAGGGGGTTAATTGTGCTAACTAGTTTTATTACAGCAATAGAAACCCTCACTGAGACACTCTGTGATGGCAGACACATGAAAGATGAACTCATTTTCTGTTCTTACGTCACTCAATCGGCCATGAGTCTGGTGTATCTGGGAGGAGATCCCAGAGCATACCTCTATCCTTTTGTATGTTGCTATGTAGATCAGCATAGTGAGTGAACTGGGCATCCACTGGAGGGGTCCATGTGGTCACAAGTGAGGCTGGAAGGGAAGAGGGAAGGTTGTTACATTAGGGAAGGGGAGGAGGTTGTTAGTTCCGCACGTGAGAGCAAGTACACACTAACAAGGCCACACATTAGAGTTTATTTAAGAGAGGAGTCCCAGGTGGGTGAAGAAGCAGAGGAGCAGGACAGAAGTCAGGGGACAGAGAAAAGGACCAGAGCACGTGTTCGCAGTCTCTTTTAAGGCAAGGGGCATGCACGGGTATGCGTCATGGATTCTGGGAGGTGCTTCCGTACACAGTGCTGCAGGGTTTACGCAGCCACGTCCAGGGGCGTGCCTCTGTACAAGGTGCATCCCACCTGAGCCAGAGTTGGCTCAGCTACGTGGAATGCCTGGAATCCTTGCAGAGGTGGCATGGCTGGTTATGGTCTTCATTAGCAGGGAAGATCTCACACAGTGATGCTGACCTGGAATCCCAGGACTCAGGAACCAGATGCAGAGGATGACAGATTTGAAGTCAGACTGTCTATCATGGTAAGCCTCCATCTTGAAACAAAAATCAAACAAAAAAAAAAACCCAGCAAAAATAGCAAAGTTGGCTTAATAGTGTACACCTTTAATCCCAGCACTCAGCAGGCAAAGGCTGAAAGAGATCTGTGAGTCCAAGATCAGCGTGTTCTACTTAGTGAAACTCTGAACCCTAATGCTGTGTTATGGAGTATTATTTGAACATATGCCACATTTGTTTATGCTGTGGAATATTTGTTTAATAATGCAAAGATGTGTTGCACTCTTTTATGTCACATTTGTTTAACTCTGTGATGAAGCTATGATAGGTTGCCTGCCTCAAATATCTGATTGGTCTAATCAAGAGCTGGACAGCCAATAGCTATGCAGGAGACAGAAGGTGGGGCTGGCAGGCAGAGAGAATAAATAGAAGGAAAAGGGTAGGAGGAGGAAGATCAAGAAAAGGAGGAAGATACCAGGGGCCAGCCACGCAACCATACAGTCAGTAGTAGAGTAAGAAGTAAATAAAACCATATAAAATAGAGAAAGGTAAAAAGCCCAGAGGAGGGACTGGAGAGATGGCTCAGCGGTTAAGAGCACTGACTGCTCTTCCGGAGGACCCGGGTTCGATTCCCAGCAACCACATGGTGGCTCACAACCATCTATGACGACATCTGGTACCCTCTTTTGTACAGTATATACATAATAAATAAATTTTTTAAAAAAAAAAAAGCCCAGAGAAAGAAAGGTAGGTGGGAAATTTAAGTTAAGAAAAGCTGGTTAGAAACAAGCCAAGCTAAGGCTGGGCATTTGTAAGTAAGAATAAGTCTCTGTGTGTTTATTTGTGAGCTGGGTGATGGGCCCCACAAATAGCAAAGATAAATAAAGCAAAATACTTCATCTGCCCTTGGTTTAAAAAAAATAGAAAAAGATCAATAGATGTAAATGGCAGAGGAACAGCAAAGGGAGCCCTTAGATCATAGACAGGACATTTTGTTCCTTGACCTTCATTTTGATGGTTCATTTCAACTGTCAACTCGTCGAAATCTGAAAATTATCCTAGAGATAGGGCATGTCTGTAAGAAATTATTTCAGTTCTGTTAACTGAGTTGGGAAGATGCATCCACTGTGGGTGGCAGGCACCATTCCTTGGTCTGAGATTCAACTAAAAATGAGAAAGAAACTGAGGACCAGCATCATGGATCTCTGCTTCCGGTGGTGGGCATAACTGGGTCAGCTGCTTCAGGCTCCTGCTGTGATGGGCTGTACCCTTAAGCTGTGAACCAAAACCAACCCTTTCTAACTTAAGCTGCTTCGGGTACTTTTGTCACAGTGACTAAGACAATAGTCCTACCTGGTCCAGTGACATGTGGAAAGAGTTTATTCTCTTTAAGCCTCGGTTTTTCTATCTGTAAAGTTGGTATAGTATCTTTGTATTCTAGAGTGGTGGTAGGTGTGGTAACAAATACAGACAACCTGTGATTGGGTCCTAATTAATATTGTATTGTATCATTATTATTGTGTTCTCTTCTACCATTTTATCACTAAGGGAGACACATGAGGCTCCTCCTTTGCTTTCCAAGACCACCTATGAGCTAGATATGCAGCTCAGTGGTAGAGCCCTTGCCTAGAATCCCCTAGTGAGGGGCTGGGGTGTGGCTCAGTGGTGGAGCCCCTGCCTAGAATCCCCCAGTGAGGGGCTGGGGTGTGGCTCAGTGGTAGAGCCCCTGCC
>PVIH01018587.1:0-38012 GCA_004025045.1 Sigmodon hispidus
TACTTTGTTAGATATTAGGATTGCAACCCCTGCTTGTTTCTTAGGACTGTTTGACTGGAAAATCTTTTCCCAACCCTTTATTCTAAGCCTGTGTCTGTCTTTGCAGTTGAGGTGTGTTTCTTGTAGGCAACAGAAGGATGGCTTCTGTTGTTGTATCCATCTTGTTAGTGTGTGACGTTTTATAGGAGAGTTGAGACCACTGATATTAAGGGAAATTAGTGACCATTGATTCATAATTCCTGCTATTTTTGGTGGTAACTTGATTGTCTTTCCTTTCTCTGGGGTATTCTTCTGTGGAATTATTGATTGTTTGTGATTTTGTGGGTGTATCTGGGGTCTTTAGGTTGGAGATTTCCCTCTAAAACTCTATGTTGTGCTGGATTGGTAGATAGATATTCCTTCAGTCTGACTTTGTCCAGAAATACCTTGTTTACTCCATCTATGGTGATTGATAATTTTGCAGGGTATAGTATTCTAGTTTGGCAGCCATGCTTTTTTAGCATCTGTATAACTTCTGACCAAGCCCTTCTAGCTTTCATCATTTCCTTTGAATAGTCAGGTGTTATTCTGATGGGTCTACCTTTTTTTGTGAGTTGGCCCTTTTCTTTTGCAGCTCTTAAATTTTTTTTTTTTTGTTTTGTGGCTTGAGTATAATGTGGCGTGCTGACATTTTTTTGGGATCATACCTATTTGGTGTTCTGTAAGCTTCTTGTATCTTTATAGGCATTTCCTTCTTCAGGTTGGCAAAGTTTTATTCTATGATTTTATTGAAAACATTCTCTGTGCCTTTGAACTGGTATTCTTCTACTTCTTCTATTCCTATTATTCTCAGATTAGGTCTTTTCATGGTGTCCCATATTTCCTAGACATTTTAAGTTATAGCTTTTTTAGTTTTACTATTTTCTTTGACTGATATATCTAATTGAGCTACTGAGTCTTCCACTTCAGAGATTCTATCTTCCATCTCTTGAACTCTGTTTGTTATGCTTGTATTTGTGGTTCCACCTTTTTTCTTCAGGTTTTGTATTTCTATCTTTGCCTCATATTGTGCCTTTTTATTGCTTCTATTTCAGCTTTTATTTCAGCTTTCATTTCCTGGCATGTTTCTTTCATAGATTTGTTCATTTCTTCCAATTTTTTGTTTGTGTTTTCTTCTATTTCTTTAAGGCTTTTTTTCATATCTTCTTTTAGAGCTTCAATGATCATCGAAAAGGAATTTTTGGTGTTGCTTCCTTCTGTTTCCTCTTCATTGCTCAGTTCAGATCTTGTATTTGTAAGATCGCCGCTCTCTTCTGGAGTTACCATGTTGTCCTTGGTATTATTATGTAATTTTTTGCACTGACGTTTGCCCATGGCTTCAGTGGTTCACGATTAGATGGGTACTGGTCAGTTGTGGCACTCGAGTTTGTGTGCCTCCTGTCACCTCTCTGGTCAGGGTCTGAGTCTGTCCTTCAGAGACCCCTGCTGTTGTTGGCATGCTCAGTTCGAGGTGGCAGTGGGGAGCTGTGCAAACTCCCTCAGCCGAAGCTGTGGGTATGGTGACTGGGAGTGATTATCTGCCCCTGCTACAGAGTGTACTGGGACTCTGCAGACAGCAGTGGTCCAGGAGCAGAAAAGGAAGCTATTGGAGCTTAACTCTCCCTCCCAGGCTGGGATATAGGCGCTTGGGCCTTGTGACCCCTCCTCACCTCTGGGTAGGGCCTGAGTCTGTCCTTCAGAGACCCCTGCATTTGTTGGCACGCACAGTTCGAGGTGTCGGTGGGTAGCCGTGCAAACTCCCTCAGCCGAAGCTGTGGGTATGGTGACTGGGAGTGATTATCCACCCCTACTCCAGAAGAAAAAATTTTAAGAGCTACAAAAGAAAAGGGTCAACTCACATAAAAACGCAGACCCATCAGAATAACGCCTGACTATTCAATGGAAATGATGAAAGCTAGAAGGGCTTGGACAGAAGTTATACAGATGCTAAAAGAGCATGGCTGCCAAACTAGATTATGATAACCTGCAAAATTATCAATCACCATAGATGGAGTAAACAAGGTATTTCTGGACAAAGTCAGACTGACGGAATATCTATCTACCAATCCAGCACTACAGAGAGTTTTAGAGGGAAATCTCCAACCTAAGGACCCCAGATACACCCACAAAATCACAAACAATCAATAATTCCACAGAAGAATACCCCAGAGAAAGGAAAGACAATCAAGTTACCACCAAAAATGGCAGGAATTATGAATCAATGGTCACTAATTTTCCTTAATATCATTGTCTCAACTCTCCTATAAAATGTCACACACTAACAAGATGGATACAACAACAGAAGCCATCCTTCTGTTGCCTACAAGAAACACACCTCAATTGCAAAGACAGACACAGGCTTAGAATAAAGGTTTGGGAAAAGATTTTCCAGTCAAATGGTCCTAAGAAAAAAAACAGGGGTTGCAATCCTAATATCTAACAAAGTAGACTTTAAGCTAAAAGCTATTAAAAGGGACCAAGATGGTCACTGCTTATTCACACAGGAAAAATTGGTCAAGAGGAGATTTCAACATTGAATATGCCCCTAATTTAAGGGCACCTGCCTATGTAAAAGAAACACTTCTAAAGCTCAAATCCCACATAAATTCTTACACCATAATAGTGGGATACTTCAATACCCCACTTTCAAGACTGGATAGATCAATCAGACAGAGCCTCAACAGAAAAATAAGGAGTCTAAAAGAGGTTATGATGCAAATGGATTTAATAGATAACTACAGAAGCTTCCACCCAAAAGCACAGGAACATATATATTTCTCACCTCCTCATGGAACTTTCTCCAAAATTGACCATATAATTGGTCATAAAGCAAATATCAACAGATACAAAAAAAGGGAAATAATTCCTCGTAACATATCGGACCACCAGGGCCTAAAGTTAGAGTTCAACAACATCAAAACCCAAAGAAAGCCTACCAATTCATAGAAACTAAACATCAGCCAGCTGAACCATCTCTGGGTCAAGGAAGAAATTAAGAAAGAAATCAAAGTCTTCCTAGAATTCAATGAAAATGAATCTACAATGTATCCAAACTAGTGGGACACAATGAAAGCAGTCTTAAGAGGAAAATTTATAGCGCTAGACGCCTATATGAAAATCCTAGAGAAATCCCACACTAGAGACCTAACAGCTCAGCTGAAAGCCTTAGTACAATTAGAAGCAAACTCACCTAGAAGGAGTAGATGGCAGGAAATAATCACACTTGGAGCTGAAATCAATACAATTGAAACAAAAAGAACAATACAAAGAATCAATGAATCTAAGAGTTGGTTCTTTGAGAAAGTTAACAAGATAGATAAGCCCTTAGCCAAACTAACCTAAAAACAGAGAGAGAGTGTTCAAATCAACCAACTCAGGAATGAAAAGGGGGACATAACAACAGACCCCCAGGATATACAGAGAATTATCAGTTCATATTTTCAAAATCTGTATTCCACAAAAATGGAAAACCTAGAAGAAATGGACAGCTTTCTGGACAGGTACCATCTACCAAAATTAAATGAAGATTAGCTTAATTACCTGAGCAGGCCTATAACTCTTAAGGAAATTGAAGCTGTCATTAAAAAACTCCCGAAAAATAAAAGCCCTGGTTCAGATGGTTTTAGTGCTGAATTCTACCAGACATTCAAAGAAGAAATACTACCATTACTCCTCAAATAATTTCACACACTAGAAACTGAAGGAATATTGCCAAACTCCTTTTATGAGGCCACAATTGCCCTAATATCCAATCCACTCAAAGACACAACAAAGAAGGAGAATTACAGACCAATTTCCCTCATGAATATTGAGGTGAAAATTCTCAACAAAATTTTGGCAAACCGTATACAACAATGTATAAAAGATATCATCCACAATGACAAAGTAGGCTTCATCCCAGAAATGCAGGGCTGGTTTAACATATGAAAAACTGTAAATGTTATCCATCCTATAAACAAACTAAAGGAACAAAACCACATGATCATATCCTTAGATACGGAAAAAGGCTTTGACAAAATCTAACACTCCTTTATGATAAAGCCCTGGAGAGATTAGAAATACAGGGAGAATACCATAAATATAATAAAGGCAATTTACAAGAAGCCGACACCCAGTAACAATCTTAATGGAGAAAATCTCAAAGCAATCCCACTAAAATCAGGAGCTAGACATGATGTCCTCTCTCCCCTTATATATTCTATATATTTCTTGAAGTTTTAGCTAAAGCAATAAGGGAAAGAACAGAGATTAAGGGAATACAAATTGGAAAAGAAGGGGCTGGAGAGATGGCTCAGCGGTTAAGAGCACCCTCTGCTCTTCCAGAGGACCAGGGTTCGATTACCAGCACCCACATTGCAGCTAACAACTGTCTGTAGTTCCAGTTCCAGGCAAACACCAAGGCAAATAAATAAATAAATAAAGTTTAAAAAAATTGGAAAAGAAGAAGTGAAGCTATCTCTATTTGCAGATGATATGATTGTATACATAAGTGACCCACAAAATTCTTCCAAGTAACTGCTACAGCTGATAAACACCTTCAGCAATGTAGCAGGATACAAGATTAACTTAGAGAAATCAGTAGCCCTTCTATACACTAAAGATAGAAGAGCTGAAAAAGAAATAAGGGAAACATTGTCCTCCGTAATTGCTGTAAATAGTATTAAATACCTTGGAGTTACTATAACCAAAGAAGTAACAGACCTATTTGACAAAAATTTTACATCACTCAAGAAAGAAATTGAAGAGGATATCAGAAAATGGAAAGCTCTCCCATGTTCCTGGTTTGGTAGGATCAACATAGTGAAAATGGCAATTCTACCAAAGGCAATCTACAGATTCAATGCACTGCCTATCAAAATCCCAACACAATATTTTTTGGACCTTGAAAGAACAATACTCAATTTCATTTCGAAAAACAGGAAGCCAGGATTGCCAAAACAATTTTACTCAACAAAAGAACATCAGGAGGTATCACCATCCCTGACTTGAAGCTACACTATAGAGCTACAGTAATAAAAACAGCCTGGTCCTGTTATGAAAACAGACTTTTGGATCAATGGAATAGAATTGAGGATCCAGACATTAACTTATGAACACCTGATGTTTGGAAAAGAGGCCTAAAACTTTTAATGGAAAAAAGAGTGTATACTTAACAAATTGTGTTGGCATAGCTGCATGGAAGTGTGTAGAAAAATGCAAATAGATCTGAGCCTGTCACCCTGCACAAAACTCAAATCCAAGTGGATCAAAGACCTCAACATAAACCCAGCCATTTTGAACTTGATAGAAAAGAAAGTGGGAAATACACTTCTACGAATTGGCACAGGTGACCACTTCCTAAATATAACACCAGTGGCACAGACACTAAGACCAACAATCCATAAGTGGGATCTCCTGAAGATAAGAATTTTCTGTAAAGCCAAGGATACTGTCAATAGGACAAAAGGAAAGCCTGCAGAATGGGAAAAGATTTTCACCAACCCTACAAGTGATAGAAGACTGATCTCTAATTTATATAAAGAGCTCAAGAATCTAGAAGCCAAAATCTTGAATAACCCAATCAAAAAAGGGGTTCAGATCCAAAAAGGGATTTCTCAGCAGCAGAATTATGAATGGCTGAAAGACACCTGAAAAAGTGCTCATCATCTTTAGCCATCAGAGAAATGCAAATCAAAACAACTTTGAGATACCACCTGACACCTGTTAGATTAGCTAAGATAAAAGGCACAGATGATAGCCTATGTTGGAGAGGATGCAGAGCAAGGGGAACACTTCTCCGTTGTTGGTGGGAATGTAAGCTTGTTCAGCCACTGTTGAACACAGTATGGAGCTTTCTCAGATAATTGAGAATCAGTCTCCCCAAAGACCCCGCAATACCACTTCTGGGTGTATACCCTAATGATGCACAGTCATACTCCAAAGACGTTAGTTCAACTATGTTCATAGCAGCATTATTTATAATAGCAAGAACCTGGAAACAACCTAGATGTCCCTCTACTGAAGAATGGATTAACAAACTGTGGTACATCTACACAATGGAATATTACTCAGCAGTAAGAAAAAATGATATCCTAAAAATTGCAGGCAAATGGATGGACTCGGAGAATATTCTTCTGAGCAAGGTATCACAAATTCAGAAAGATAAGCAGGGGATGTACTCACTCATTAGTGGTCTTTAAACAAACAAACAAGAAAAAAGCCAAGCATGCCCAAGCTTCAGATCACAACCACTGAACATTTTTGGATCAGAAACACCCTGGACTGACTCTTTGGATCCCACTCCACCTAAAGGAACACCTGACTCACTGTTGAGGGTTGGGGGACAAAACTGGATCTGCCAGGAGTGGAGACTGAACTAAGCAATATTGGGTCAATGGGACTATGGGACTGTCTGCTGCCTGCCCAGGGATGGTATGGAGAGTTTTGGAGAAGAAAAAATGACCTGATGTGGCATGAGGGGGAAGGGACCTTGAATAATCATATACAGGGATTGAAAGTGTGACTTCTTTGTTCATAATAATAATAATAACTATAATAATTATAATAAAAAGTATACAGAAAAAAGTAGGAATCATCAAAATAATAACATCTGCATATTCAAAACAAAACATCAGGGCAACATATTAGAGAGGGAAAAAATATATGACAAAATATGGACACATAGTGGGACTGTTATTCATTCCTTGTGGCAACATAGTTCATTCGAACCTCAAATCTGTGCACTGAAAGTTAATGGAGGGTAGAAAAATTCAAGTTTATCTATATCTTTTGAATGTAATGGGATAGACAAAAGAAGTCTACAGTATAATGTAAGAATATTCAAATAATGAGATTTAGGAATTGCTGGTACACAGGGAAGACCCTTTGGGGGATTCCAAATGAGATAATTCTTTCATCAATTTTTCTTAAATGATGTGGGAACCTCCAGTAGCCATTGGACTCCCCAAGAATATCCTGTCCAAGAAGATTATCACTGATACCCGCAGATCACCAGAGGGCAAACCTTCCCATGGTTGACATCAGGATTCTCCCATGGCAGACAACTATTGGCCTCCCAGGATGTGGAGTGTCTTTCTACACACTTCACTATGTGCCCCCTGGAAAAAATTGCCAAGAAGGGAACCTTCCTCTTTTCTAATGACCAAGTTTTCTTCTTTCATGTCTATGACAAATCTGAATATTTTATTGTCAACGGTTAACTTCATCTTGGGCCTCAGTCCTGGTACTAGAGGTATAGTCCAGTGGGCCTTAATTACTTTTTTCCTTTTATTTAACAGGGATGGGAGCACCTTTGAGAGAGATTAAAGGTTCCCCCTGAAGATTAAATTTGGACTTGCAGTCTCTGTCCCAGTGGAATCCCTTTCTGCACTAGGGCAAAGTGTCTGAGGTACACCTTTTTCAGAAGGAGCAAGGAAGAGGAAAATGAAGTTAATTGGAACATTCGCTTTGAAGTGTCTATCTTTATCACAGCCAAAGCAGGTATATTTACCCCAAGTAGTGACTTGCTGGAGAATATTAGTAAGTGTGGCTAAATCTTCCTTATGTGCAGTCTTCATAGACACAGCTTTGCTCCAAACCTGATGGGTGGCAGAGCCCACATCTTTGAGAGATACAATCCATCTACCCATGTCCTTATCCCTGATTCCCTCACAGGCCAGTTTATGCTCTTCCAGACTAACATTCTTATGAATTTGTCCCACAACTCCCTGGGGGGGGAATTTTCTCTATAAGTTTTTATTTACCATCTCTATAAATGTGTCCAGGTCTTCATTGGCTCTCTATGTGCTCCCTGAAACTTCAGCCTCAGGAGGGCCCACTTGCAGCCTCCTCCAAGTTGCCAGGCCCAGTGATCAATCCTGGTCTTGGTAGGGAGCTGGGATAGCCAACTGTTGCATGCTGATAGAAAACAGAACAGAAGTGCCAGTGTGCATACTAAAGGCGATAGGAATGGGAGGGTTAGCTGCTTGGTTGCCCTTAGTCTGAACATGACATTTCTCGTCAAAGTAAGCCTTCCACTTGAGGTATAGAGGGCCTGAAACAACTGCCCTAGCTATGTTATTCCAATTTTTGTGACACAGACCTTCTGGGCAAGGCCCTGGAGAATGTTGTCAAGCCCAGGTAGAGTTGGTCTCATTTTCTGCAACTGGCCTTTTTAATTCTTTAAAGTTTAGAGCTTCCCAGAGGGACCGGACATTGGGTTAATTACTCTCAGGGTTGACATTAACTGAGAAAAAGCTAGGTTTCTCAAATGGGGGTAGACTTTTTAGGTGGTAAGGTGAAGGGACGAAGGGAGTGGGACTAAAAGGATTGCTGGTGGAGCCATTGGAATGAGGCTTTGTAACCATCCAAGAATTGTTGGGAAGGTCAATGGATGATGGTCCAGCAACAGCACAAGAAGCATTATCAAAAGGGTCAAAGAAAGATATAGAGATACAGTTTAGCTCAGCCGATTTGGGGTCTCTATATTAGATGTCACTTCTTGGTCCTTTGCCTTTTTGTCTCCCTCTTTTTTATTCCACAGGGTAGGAGCTGGCTTCTTTTCCTTGGGACGAAGAGTTGGGATGCAGCCCTTGAGGGCTGCAATGATAGGGCCCCAACAGAGGAATCTAACTTCTCAGATCTTGGCCTCTCACCAAGCACAGTTCTGAAGCTTTAAAATATGGATTATATTTTATACAAAGTCTTAGTGTTGTTTCCTGTTCTGTGATCCATATGGGGCATCTACACATATCCTCACCTCCTAAACAGTTTTGACTTTAGAACACATTTAGCTACTTGCCTTTCATTTTCTTTCTTCATATTTCTTGCTCAGGAACTTAATGATTCTCACTTCCAGGTTTGTATGTAGAGCCTTGAAAAAAAGGGCTAAACAATTGAAATTACTCCAATTTTTAAGGTACAGGTTCTGCATACCAACACCTAGGGAAAGAAGTAAGACATCACAGAATCCTGGAATAATAGTTGGTACTGTCATCACTACAGGAATCAAGTGCATGTATATATAATATAAGAGAGTATATGTACATACATGTCTGTGTGTGCAAAAAGCCTGTGAGAAGAATCAATTGCATTTCCTACCAGAGTCATAAATACCCAAACACATGTGTATCACACACAGGCAAGAGCACTGAGACATATACTGCCATTGACTCACTCTTATGTTTATTCTTTTATTTCTTTCCTTGATGCCTTTCAGAAATAATCAGAATTGCCATAAAAGACTAGAAGGCAATGTGACCAGAATGACTGATATATTTGGTGTACTTCAAAGTCAAAGTATCTTTAAAATATATATGTCTGTATAACATAGCATCCTCTGCAATCAATTGTCTTTCTGCTGTAGTTCATTAAAAGTTAAAAATTAAAAGAAAAATAATAACCATAATCCAGATGTTGTGTATTTGAAATCTTTACATGACTGTTTATAACTTCATTCCTTTATTTCTCTTTTTAAGGGCTTTCTGTACCCTTTTTCTTTTCTCTCTGAAGCCTACGTATATTTTACACACATTGTACTCTGTTTAGAGGTTTAATTCATTTGAATCTGTTTCATTGTGTTTTCTTATATAACTTTCCAACCAGAAAAGGTTTTAAAATGGTAGTATTGCTTTGATTGGTGATTATGCCACTTTTATGCAGCTTTTCAAATTGTGAAGGTTCCAGGTGTGTCTCTGCTCACTGCCAGCAAGCAGAGTGGACTCAAGAAAATGAAGCTACCAAAACATCAATTTTGACTCTATCCCCTTTCTGTTCAATATAAGCAGAAACCTTAATTTGGCTACATGCAGTTTGTTTCCTGCCTCAGACCCAACATTTTTAAATTCAGGCCTGAACACAGTGCCATCTCTGTACCATGACTCAATTCTGATTTACAATTTGAAGAGACAACTTTGGCTCCGTTTCTGTGCTGTAGAATAGCTTTTAAACTTTATCAGGCTTTATGTGGGTATTCAGGGCCCAGGTTGGGATGCCATCTGTTGTAAATGATTTCTGACCCTATACGGGCCAGAGGTCTGACATTCCCACAGTGGTTTTTACCCCCAAAAGATGACTCTGACAATTATATTAATTTCATACTGTTTATCTTATGTCTCAGGCACATTACTATCTAGCTTTTTCAATGAATTTAACCCATTTTCATTAATTTACCTGCCACGTGTCCTAATAGCCCCTACATGTTTCTTCTTTGGAGGCTGGATGGAGACTTATTGAATCCACTCTACTCCTACCTGAAACTCAATTTCCCCACCCACTTCTATAGTACCTCATCATGGCCAACACATATTCTTTATTTACAGAATAATAAAGAAAGCAGTTCTACCACAAATTAGTGCATCAGCTTTCTCATTTTCTTCTGCCAAAAAAACCTCAGAGAGTTTAGAGTATACAGAGTTATAAGTGATATGTAAAAAATATTTACAGGTTTTCACCGGTTGTTGATTTTCTTGTAGTAGTATGTATATAATAGGATCCGAGGATAGAATTAAAGCAATTTCTACTATTGGACATAATTCCCCCAAAAAACAACAGAATTTAGAGCAACATTTAAACATTTGCAAAGTAATGGTAATAGATAAATGAAAAGGTCTTATAGAATCCAGGCAGACAGAAATGACTGGCGGAAGCCACTGGCAAAAGTGACAGGCAGAAGCAATCAGGAGCGAGGATGAGGAAGTTGCAAGACAGCTGGGGGAGAATTGACTGTGGTGCTTCCTCTTTCTAATATTTCAGCCTTCCCCCGATATTTGGCTCTGAGTCTCAATCCTGATACATTTGGCACTGCAATTTGGGATTCAAATCCTCCCCCACAAAAAGCCACTTATAGGCCAGAACAATATGAGACCAGAGCAGTAGTTATTGGCTGGTTAGGCTGTTGAGTTAGCCTCCAGATTTAGGCAGACCAAGTCACACATGTTTCAATCACACTTTTGTCTGGGTAAGTTATTTCAGACAGTAGCCTCTTTCTACTGATGGGCTTTCTCTTTCTGAACCCCTCCTTAGGCTGCTACCACAGTAAGTAGCTGCCCCACTTCAAACCATTTGAATAGACTCTGACAACTAAATTGGTGAGTACAACAGATTTTTTTTTCAAAAAGGGGGGAATATGTTTAAGGAAACAGAGGGTGATTGGTCTTACTGGGATCTTTCTCTAGATGATTTGATATTGGTTCCAGTAAAGGGAATAATAAATAAAGTAGAAGGGATTACCATCTACCTGTTTATTATGATTTTTTTGTTATTTGAATTCTTATTATCATTGAAGAAATTAATTAATGTGAATGCTAAAAAAGAAGACTTTAAAAAGTCTATTAAAAAGGAGCTCAAAGATATTTTTTCCCAAGGGTGGTAATGCAAATAAGATTGCTACACATATATTTACTTTGTGTTCAGCTTTCCCTCTGGATTTTTTTTGCCATACCTGTATATCCCCATTCAAGGTCCTTTCCCCCTCCAGCCACATCAGGTCATTATTTCTTCTCCACAACTCCCCACTTCTCCACAACGCCTGGGCAGGGAGCAGACAGTCCTATGGTCCCACTGACCCAATAATGCTTAGATCAGTCTCCACTCCTGGCAAATCCAGTTTTGTCCCCACTCCCTCAAGAGTGAGCCAGATGTTCCTGTAGTTGGAGTGGGATCCGAAAGGTCAGTCCAGGGTGTTTCTGATCCCATGCTGTTCAGTGGTTGTAGATTGCAGCTTGGGCATGCTTGGCTTTTTTTCTTGTTTCTTAAGAGACCACTAATGAATGAGTACATCCCCTGCTTATCTTTCTGAGTTTGTGATACCTCGCTCAGGAGGATATTCTCCAAATCCATTCATTTGCCTGCGAATTTTAGGATATCATTTTTTCTTACTACTGAGTAGTATTCCATTATGTAGATGTACCACAGTTTGTTAATCCATTCTTCAGTTGAGGGACATCTAGGTTGTTTCCAGGTTCTTGCTATTACAAATAATGCTGCTATGAACATAGTTGAGCTAATTAATTTGGAGTGTGAATGTGCCTCTTTAGGGTTTACACCCACAAGTGGTATTGCTGGATCCTTGGGGAGATTGATTCTCAATTTTCTGAGAAACCTCCATATTGCATTCCAAAATGGCTGAACAAGCTTACACTCCCACCAACAATGGAGGAGTGTTCCCCTTTCTCCGCATCCTCTCTAACATAGCCTGTCATCTGTGTCTTTTATCTTAGCCAATCTAACAGGTGTTAGGTGGTATCTAAAAGTTGTTTTGATTTGCATTTCTCTGATGGCTAAAAATGATGAGGACTTTTTCAGGTGCCTTTCAGCCATTCACAGTTCGTCTGCTGAGAATTCCCTTTTTAGATCTGTACCCAATTTTTTGATTGGGTTATTCAAGGTTTTGGGCTCTAGATTTTGAGCTCCTTTTATATCTTAGAGATCAGTCCTCTATCACTTGTAGGGTTGGTGAAAATCTTTTTCCCATTCTGTAGGCTGTCGTTTTGTCCTATTGACAGTATCCTTGGCTTTACAAAAGCTTCTTATCTTCAGGAGATCCCACTTATTGTTTGTTGTCTGTGCCACTGGTGTTATATTTAGGAAGTGGTCGCCTGTGCCAATTTGTAGAAATGTATTTCCCACTTTCTTTTCTATCAAGTTCAAAGTGGCTGGGTTTAAGTTGAGGTCTTTGAGCCACTTGGATTTGAGTTTTGTGCAGGGTGACAGGCTCAGATCTATTTGCATTTTTCTACACACTTCCATCCAGCTATGCCAACACCATTTGTTAAATATACTATCCTTTTTCCATTGAATGTTTTGGGCTTCTTTGTCAAAGATCAGGTGTTCATAGGTTTTTGGGTTAATGTCTGGATCCTCAATTCTATTCCATTGTTCCACAAGTCTGTTTTTATGGCAGTACCAAGCTGTTTTTATTACTGAAGCTCTATAGTATAGCTTGAAGTCAGGGATGGTGATACCTCCTGAGGTTCTTTTGTTGAGTAAAATTGTTTTGGCAATCCTGGCTTTCCTGTTTTTCCAAATGAAATTGAGTATTGCCCTCCTCACCACTGGGCAGGGTCTGAGTCTGTCCTTCAGGGTCTCCAGTCCTTATCTGTTTGCTCAGTTGGAGGTGGGTAGCTGTGCAAATTTCCTCAGCAGCAGCTGGGGGGACTGTGGCAGTCAGAGTTTATCTCCATCTGCTACAGAGTGCGTGGGTACATGCTCTGCAGACAACACCTTGTCCCGGAACCACAACCGGAACTCGGTGATCCGTACTTTGTCAGACCTTCAAAGTCTTACCACCATCTGTCTTACCATTTTTTAAAAACATAATTTTAAGGTGGCTTTAGATAAAGTACAGTCCATTCCCTCCTTGAAGATTTTGGGCTCCTTCCTGTCCCTCGATTCTGTCTCTTCAGCTAAAACTCAGTTGCTGATCTAAGAGACTTATACTTTAACTCAACTTCAGAAATTAATAGGAGAAATAAATTGGCTAAGGCCATGGATCAAGATACCCATGGTGCAGTTAACTCCTTTAAATGAGCTCCTTAAGGGCCTTAATCTTTCATCCCAAGTTACCTTGTCCTCTCAACATTTACAGAAATCACATTGAATCCAACAAAACATTCATATGGTGACCCTAAAGAGTTTTGACCCTGGCCTGTCTGTCTTCCTATATGGTTTTTTTTTTTTTTTCCTGGAGAAATTCTATGCACTGTGCTTTTAGCACAAGAGAGGGAGCCTATTCACTGGATCCACCTATTAGTTGGCGGGGCCCTTAAGGTCTATTACTTGAACAATCAGGTTATTGACTTATTATGGGCAGCAAATATTCTGTCAGAATATTCTGTACTGAACCTTATTCCCTTATATTCCAACCAAGATCACTGATTTCACCTTGCCCCAAAGAAAGAATAGTAAAATTGCCCTAGCTCTAGAATGGTTCCTATGGAAAATGATTGCCATTATGGCTCCTGTAACTGGATTAGTTCTTTCTCTTGTTTGGAGTGGAGACCCCTAAATTATTTCTGCCTCACCCAAAACCTATTTTCTCAGTGTTCAGTAATGGGGGATACCAAGGGGACTCCCTGGTCATTTCTCACCCATCAGATGGGGGGAGATGCTGATAACTGAAAAAATACAAATTTTCAGGAGGTGAAGGGGCCCACACAATTCAAAGCAATGTTTTCCATTGTCATGGCACAAGACTCCATAACTGAGCCATCTAAATTATTCTCTGACAGCCTGTATGTTACAAATCTTCTACGCAGTTTGGTCGAGGCCCATATTAAATTAGATTTAAACCCTATTTTCCCTCTTAATATTCAAGCATGCAATTTACTCAAACAAAAATTATCACATATACTTACAGCAATTTAGAGGCCACCAAAATTTACCAGGTTTCCTTTTCAATTGCTACCAGTTGGCTGACCACCTAGCCTTGAGGCTCCAATGTAATACTGTTCCTGAGGCTTCAGATTTCTATCTGCTCACCCATGTTAATTGGAGGGGCCTCAAACACAGGTTTCCACAAGTGTCAATCAAAGATATCAAAAAAAATGCCCAGACTTGTAGCTCTTGCCAGTCCTTCCTATAAGTCCTTCCCTCCAAAATGTGGGGAGCAACCACTGAGGACTTCCCTCCAACTATCTCTGACAGATTATTGTCACCCATTATGACCCTTTTCAAAAGCTTAGGTATGTTTTTCTTTCTGTAAATACCTTTCCCCATGCCTGATGAACATCAGCATATGCTGGGGAATTATCTAAACATTCTATTTGCCACATGATTCAGTGTTCTGCAGTCCTTGGTATATCTGACCAAATTAAAACAGATAATGGCCAATGCTTTGTTAGCAAAGCCATTTTAGTCTTTCTACAAACCTGGAAGATATGCCATTCCGCTGGCATTCCTTATCATCCCAGGGGACAGGCCATAGCAGAAAGATTTAACTAAATGCTTAAGTTCCCATTGCAATAACAAATGGAAGAGTCTACACCCCTACAAAATCAATTAAGAAAGGCATTATTAACTTTAAATATTTTAATATTTTTCAGAGAAGATAAAAACTTGTCTCCATTTCGAAAACATTTGTCTTCATCAGTTACCTACAGTTTCATTTGGGTCAAATGAAGAGACTCATTGACTGTAGCCTACAGAAGAGCAGACTCACTTCTTACTGCAGAAAGAGTGTTCAGATGTGTCTTTCTTCAAAATAAAGAAATGACCCATCTGTGTTCTGGATAGAGACCTTAAGTACCCCCCACACTGGGAGATAACAATAATACTCCCAAGGTGGGATGACAATAATAATAAACCCAGGTCATGTTCTACCCCTGAGGATGGTCTTTCAGCTTCTCCCACAGAGACAATCAATAATGTGGAAACTACCACACATCATACTGATATTGATGCCACTGCCCAGTGATGGAAGATTCAATAACCTCCATGAGGTCAGGGCCATGCTGGCTAAGCTGGTGGGGAAGCCCTGTTACTGTTGTGGGAAAACATTCTTAGCCTTGCATATAAGAGGGGGAAGGCCCATCATTCATATTGTGGTAAATAAGTGACATATAACTTTATCAATCCCATGGGTTTTTGGTTCAAAAAGTCAGTTTTTTATATAATGTTGGATATTGATTTTCAAAAAACAATAAAAATACATGTATTTATTTCCACAGGGGGAAAAATACTAAACATCATTCCCACAGTAAATAGCAAACCAGGACCCTGCCCTTGCACCTCACATTATCAGATCATGCATATTGTCTGCTAATCAGCAGTACACCAAAGCACTCAGGAGCAGGAAAACAAAAGTCTACACATACTCCTGAACAGATAGAAATAGACTTTGGCTGTGAGAGACTCCTCCAGCTGTTACTAAAACAAGGGAACTTGCATGGCCACCCCACCTCCAACTGCATCAGCAGAGGACTGAGGTCTATAAAATTCAGACTTAGACTCTGTCCAGAGATGAGGCGAGGTGAGCTGGCCCCAGCACCTAAATCCCAATCCCTGCCCCTGGAAAAGTCGAGTTCTGGGACTGGGTTCTGTCTGTGGTGCAGTTCTACACACACACTCCTTAGCAGACAGGAATAGACTTTGACTGTGAGAGGCTCCTCCAGCTGCTACTAAAACGAGGGAATGTACATGGCCACCCCACCTCCAACTGCATCAGCAGAGAGGACTGAGGACTTCAAATTCAGACCCCTTCCCAGAGCAGAATCAGAGATTGAGCAGACCCCTTTCTCAGAGGTGACAGGAGACACACAAGCCCTCTAACCACAACTGACCAGGAGCCACCTAATCATGAACCATTGAAGCCATGGGCAGACGCCAGTGCAAAAATACATATAATAATATAAAGAACAAGGTAACTACAGAAAAAAGTGGTGGTTCTACAACTATCAGACCTGAACAGAGCAATGAAGAGGAAGCAGAAGGAAGCAACACCAAAAATACCTTTATGAAGATCATTGAAGCCCTCAAAGAAGATATGAAAAATTCCCTTAAAGAAATAGAAGAAAATACAAAAAAAAATGGAAGAGATGAACAAATCGTTGAAAGAAAACCAAGAAGAGGTAAACCAAAAAAATGAAAGAAACATTCCAGGAATTAAAAACTGAAATAAAAGCAATTAAAAAAGGCACAAAATGAGGCAAAGTTCAGATCCCCTGATGGGTCAGATTTTGCCTAGCAACAGCTGCTGCCAGTTTTCCTAATGAGTCAGAATCTACCTAGCAACAGCACTTGTCCAACCTCTGATTGGTCAGAATCTGCCTAGCAACAACTACTGTCAGTTCTTTTGATGAGTCAGAGTCTATCAGCTGCTGTATCCTAATAGGTCAGAATCTGTTTAGCAACAGCTGCTGTTAGTTCTGATTAGTCAGATTTTCCCTAGCAACAGTCCCTGTCAAACATCTGGTCAGAATCTGCCTAGCAACAGCTGCTGTCAGATCTTCTGATGGTCAGAATCTGCCTCACAGCAGCCCCTCTCTGATCTCCTGATGACAGATTTGTCTAGTAACAGCTGCTGTTATATCTACTTACTAGTCATAATCTTCCTAGCAATAGCTGCTGTTAGATACTGATTGGTCAGAATCTGTCAAGATACAGCTTCTGTAAGATCTCCAGAAGGGTCAGAGTCTGCCTAACAATAGCTGCTGTCAGATCACTTGATGATTCAGAGTTTGATTAGCAATAGCCTCTGTGAAATCTCCTGATGATCAGAATCTGCCTGGCAAAAGTCGCTATCAGATGCATATTTGTCAGAATCTGCTTGGTAATAGCTGCTGTCAGATCCTAATTAGTCAGAAACTCCCAAGCAATTGCCAGGGTCAAATCTACTGACTGATCATAATATGCCTCACAACAGCCCCTGTCGAATTACCTGATGGTCAGAATCTGCCCAGTAACATCTTGTCAGAACTTTGGTCAGATTCTCCCTAGTAACATTTGCTGTTAGATTCTGATTGGTCAAAATCTGTCAGATCTCTTGATGGACAGAATCTGTGGATATATATTACATACTTAATAAATCCTGAATATTAGAGGAGATAGCACACAATCAAATCCTAGGCAGAAAGCTCAGGAAATTCTTGAAAGTTGAATACAAAGATGAGCAATTGAGTCAGTCACACACACTTTTAATTGCAGCACAGGGAAAGCTGCAAGTGGTGACTTACACTCTTTATCCCACAACTCCAGAGACAGAACTTTTTCTGTTTCATTGAGTTCAAGGAAACACTTCTTTAATCCTTACCTGGATGGCATAAGGTATATAAAGGCTTGTAGAAACCCAGAGAGAAGAGAGGCAACCAGGAGAAGTCACTGGCACAAATGACCAGGAGGGAGGCTGAGGAAGTTGCAAGACAGCTGGGTGGGGATTGACTGTGGTACTTCATCTCTCTGATATTTCAGCCTTTCCTCAATATTTGGCTCTGAGTTTTATTCATGATACTAGAAGAATCTGCCTAGGAACAGCTTCTGTCATAACTTTGATGTGTCAGAATCTGCCTAGTGACAGCTCCCTTCAGACCTCAGATTGGACAGAATCTGCCTGTCAACAGCTGTTGTCAGATTCTGATTGATCAGAATTTGCCTAGCAATAGCCACTGTCAAAAACCCTGATGGTCAGAGTCTGCCTAGCAACAACTTATATCATAAACCCTGGTGGTCAGAGTCTGTTCAGAAACATTGGCTGTCAGTTTTTTTCATGGGTCAGAGTCTGCCTAGAAATAGCCACTGTCAATATTTGATTTGTCAGAGTATGAATAGCAACATCTGTTGTCAAATAATCTAATTCATCAGATTCAGTCTAATAATATATGCTATTAGATCATGATTAGTCAGATTCAGCATAGCAACAGCAGCTGTCAGATTCATTGATGTGTCAGAATCTGCCTAGCAACAGCTGCTGTAAGACCTCCAAATGGTCAGAACCTGCCTAGTAACAGCCACTGTCAGATCCCCTAATAGGTCACAAACTGTCTATCATCAACTGCTGTGAGGTCTCCTGATTGGACAGAATCTTACTAGCAACAGTCAATGTCAGATCCTGATTAGTTACAATTTATGTAGCAAAAACCACTCTCAGATCTCTTGATTGTTAGAATCTGCCTAAAAACAGCTGCTGTGAGACCTCTGATTGGTTAGAATTTTCCTTGCAACAGCAAATGTAGAGACATTTGATGGGTCACAATCTGCCTAAAAACAGATGCTGTCAAACTCTGATTGGTCAGAATCCACCTTAAAAGAACTATTGTCAGATTTTCTGATGGGCAGAATCTGCATAGTTAGAGCCAATATCAGGTCTCCTGATTTTTCAGAATTTCCCCAGCAACAGCCACCGAAGACCTCTGGTCAGAATCTGCCTGGCAACAGCTGCTGTCAAATCCTTTAATGGAACAGAATCTGCCTAGCAACAGCAACTTTTATATTCTCTGATGATCAGAATCTGGCTAGCAATAGCTGCAGTCAGATACCCTTATTGGTCTGAATTTGTTTAGCTACAGCTGCTGACAGATATGATTGGTCAGAACCTTCCTAGCAACAGCCAGTGTCAGATCTCCTGATTGGTCAGAATGTGCCTAGCAACAAGTGCTGTCATAATGTTACATATTTAATAAAACTTGAAATATCCAAAGATCAACACATAGTCAAAACCTAGGCAGACAGTTCAAGAATTTGTTGATCTTTGAGTACAAGGCCAAACAGCTGAGCTTTAATTGCACAATCTTTAATCCCAGCAAAGTGACAGCCTGGGTATAGTAACCTATGCCCTTTATCCCATAACTGTAGAGACAGAACTTTCTGTGTTTCTGTGAGTTCAAGGATGACTACCAAAACGTTTCTACCTTTAATCTTAACCTGGATAGGATTCAGCTGGTAAGAAGGGTATTCATGTGGGCATAGAAATCCAGGAGAAAAGAAGTAACCAGAATTGAGGCTGAGGATGCTGGAAGATATCTGGGTGAGATTTGATTGTGATGTTTCCTTTCTCTGATATTTCAGGCTTTCCCTAGTATTTGGCTCTGAGTCTCTTTCAAAACAATCCAAATTCATGTTAAACTTGGCATCCAACTATGGGGCATAAATTCCCCTCCCCCAAAAAAAGCTGCTTATTGACTAGAGTAACACATGTCCAGAGGAATAATTACTGGCTGGTTAGGCTTTCTGTTCTGTGTTAGCCTCCAGCTTTAGGCAGACTAGCCACATGTGTTTCTGTTTCACTTTTATCTGGGTAAGTTTTTCAGACAATGGCCTCTTGATCCTGATTGGTTGCAGGTCCTTTCTTTTTCTGGACCCCTCCTGGGGCTGCTATCACACTAGGTAGCTCATCTAGTTTACAGTCATTTGAATCATCACTGACAACTAGATTGGTGAGTACATCAGAATTGTTTTTTTGGGTTGTTTTTTTTTTTTCAGTGATTGGTTCAGAAATGTATTGAGACTCATGTTTGGCTAATGAGACATGCAAAGCATGTCCAAGACCTCTCTGAATGTTCCCCTGTTCTTTTTTTTTTCCTTCTTTATTTTGTATTTATCAAAAACACAGTAAAAAGTATTTAAAAATGCCGGAGTTAACAATAATTATACAGAGGATAATAATCATAAGCATGGCTTATCAAGGGTGGAAATGCAAATAAGATTACTACACATATTTTTTTTTTGTGTTCAGCTTTCCCTCTGAATTTTTTTTCCATCAGATTTGTTTTAAAGGGAAAAGTTTATTTAAAGCAATGGAGAGTGATTGGTCTCTATACTATTTGCTATGGGAAGGAGTAAAGGAAAAGATAAAGTAGCAGGGACTATCATCATAATGTTTATTATAAATATAACTGAATTTTCTCAGTGCTAATGAGAAAGAAACAACAACTGCTAAAAGGCATTGAAGTAAAAAAAAAAAAACAAACAAACAAACAAAAAAAAAAAACCAACTGACCTATATCAGCAGGTCTATTTCAAAGATATACTGACCTCAGAATGGTAGGCAGGCTATGTGCTATATTGGGGAAAAGGTTTGTTTTTTGTTGCCACAAGTGAAGAAAGTTGTGGATACTACCAAAATTAAAGAAGACTCAATTTCAGCTGGAGAAACCTCATGAAAATAAGAATTGATGACTCATCTACCCCTACTATATTTTTTTTAAGTTGTACGAAAAAGAAAAGGGTTGGAACAGGTTGTAAAGACAAAAAAAAAACAAAACAAAACAGAAATAACCATCTTGAAAAAGTTAAAAGACCTTGGACATCTAGACATCCACAGCAGAAGGGAAGCTATCCAGAAATATACAGAAGCAGAATAATATTGGATCTATTGGAATCATATACTCTATATGATAAACTCTTCTTAACCTCTATCTTTATTTATAAGAAAAGTTAAAGTCACAATTTAATTATAAATTAAAGCTGGCTTTAGAGTTGGAGTGTGGCTTTCTCCTTGTTAAACTCAAGCATCCTTGTTAAGGAAAATGGAAAATCTATGTATCATATCAGAAGAGCCACCTGATATAGGACTGTAAAATAACCAAAAAGAAGGGACTATGCTATTGTTACTCATTGTTGTGTGGATAAAAATATATGTATTTAGCATGCACATATTGTTGGGTTTTAGTCTCTTATTAGTTTTCTGCAGTGATCCATGTCAATGCCTAATGGCATACTTGAAGTATCCAAAAGGAAGATGGGGTTCCACAATGATGAATTCACATAGACTATGACAAAGTCACCAGACTGTCAAACACCAACTGAAGATAAGATTTGGACTACAAACTGCTCAGCACAATTTTGAGGTGACTAACCAAGATAAACCAGCTTCACAGACTACTCAGTCCAAGATTTGACACAAGCCATGCAATTTTCTGTTATTCCTCTGGATAACAAATGATACAGCTATATATTTCAGGACATGACAATTAATAACACTTTTTTTTCAAGATTCCCTAAAGATGCCATCTCTCCCAGATAGAAGAAAGTAAATTAAAGAACATGGTGCTCACATTCCCCAAAGGTGGGATGGGTGGTTTTAGGTTTTATTTTATTATGAATAAAGTCATATTTTTTATTCATGTATCCTCTTGTTCAAACTCCCTTCCCCCTCCCACCCTTCCTACCTCTCCCAGTAAATCTCTCTTCTCCCGAACAGTTTATCTACTCCCCAGAACGAACAGGAGGTCCCAAGGTCTCAAGGTATCTTAGTTCAGCATCCAGTCCAGGCAGATCTGCTATCCTCACCCTAACATTAAGACTGGGTCAGGTATTCTTCTGGAAAGGATGGGCTCCAAGCTGCTAATCCAAGGTGTTTCTGATCTCAAGCTGTTCAGTGGTGGTGGTTTGCAACTTGGATATGCTTTGTTTTTTGTTTAAAGTCCATTAATGAGTGAGTACATCCGCTGCTTATATTTTTGGGTTTATGATACCTCTCTCAGAGGGATATTTTCCAAATTCATCCATTTGCCTTCAAAATTTAGGATATCATTGTTCCTTATGGCTGAGTAGTTATTCATTGTGTAGATGTACAATACTTTGTTAATCCATTCTTTAGTTGAGGGGCATCTAGATTGTTTCAAGGTTTTTCTATTATGAATAACGTTACTATGAACATAGTTGAGGTAATTCATTTGGAGTGCAAATGTACATTGTTAGGGTATATTCTGAGTACTAGTATTGCAGGATCCTTGGGAAGATGGATTCCTAGTTTTCTGAAAAAACCACCATACTGCATTCCAGAGTGGCTGAACAAGCTTACACTCCCACTAACAATGGAGGAGTGTTGATCTTGCTCTGCAACCTCTCCAGCATAGGCTGTTATCTATGTCTTTAATCATAGCCATTCTGACATGTATAAGGTGGTATATAAAAGTTGTTTTGATTGCATGTCTTTGATGCCTAAAGATGTTGAACACATTTTCAAGTACCTTTCAGCCATTTGTAATTCTTCTGCTGAGAATTCTCTTTTTAGTTCTGAAACCCATTTTTTTATTAAGTTTTCAGGGTTTTGGGCTCCAGTTTCTTGAGTTGTCTATATGTTTTAAAGATCAGTCTCCTGTCACTTGTAGGGTTGGTGAAAATCTTTTCCCATTCTGTAGGCTGTCATTTTGTCTTATTGACTGTGTTTTTGGCCTTACTGAAACTTCTCAGTTTCAGGAAGTCTCACTTATTGATTATTGTTTGTGTCTGTGCTACTGGTGTTATATTTATGAAGTGGTCACCTGTGCCAATGTGTTGGAGGGTATTTCCCATTTCCTTTTCTATCTAGTTCAGTGTGGCTGGGTTCATGTTGAGGTCATTTAACCATTTGGATTTGGGTTTTGTTCAGGGTGATAGGCTTGGATCTATTTGCATTTTTTTACACATTGCCATCCAGCTATGCCAACACCATTTATTAAAGATACTTATTTTTTTCTATTGAATATTTTGGACCTGTTTCTGAAAGATCAGATGTCTATAGTTGTGTGAGTTAATGTTGGGATCTTCAATTTGATTCCATTGATTCACAAGTCTGTTTTGATGCCAGTATCAGGCTGTTTTTATTACTGTAGCTCTATAGTATAACTTGAAGTTGGGGATGGTGATGCCTCCTGAATTTCTTTTGTTCAGCAAAATTGTTTTGGCAATCCTGGCTTTCCTGTTATTCTAAATGAAACTGAGTATTGTTTTTTTGAGGTCTGTAAAACATTTTGTTGGGATTTTAATGGGACTTGCATTGAAAATGTAGATTGCTTCTGGTAGGGTTAGGGTTAGGGTTAGGGTAAAAATTGCCATTTTTACTATGTTGATCCTACCTATCCAGGAACATGGAAGATCTTTCCATTTTCTGATATCCTCTTTAATTTCCTTCTTCAGTGATTTAAATTTTTTTTCAAATAGATCTGTTACTTCTTTGATTATGGTTACTCCAAGGTATTAATGTTATTTGCAACTATTACAAAGGGTGATGTTTCCCTTATTTCTTTTTCTGCCTTTTTATCTTTCTAACTGAACTATGCCTTCTCAGTCATAAAGCTTTATTTATTTTTACAGTACCCAATCTCCTGTACATCTACCTTAATTCCAATGAGGGTATTAGTTGTACCCTAACAATCATGCCATTATTGTCTTGTGGGAACCTATTGTCTGTCATACTGACTTCATAACAATAAGGGTCCATAACCAACCTGAACTATTGGTGATAATTATCCTCTATCTGCCTTTTAGCACTGTCTATTATAGCCCTTCTACTACAATTTTATCTCAGCACAGACCCAGAAATGGTGCCACCCACCAAAATTTAACTGACACAAAAAAATAGCACAAATAGTTCCTCCTTTAGGTTGCCTTTCTCTGGCATATTGCCACGGTGACTCAAGGATTGACTAGCGCAGGAAGACAAAAACATTCTCCATGCTTCCTAGGTAGCTTGCCTTCCTTTGCATATGAGCATCACCTTCTGTCATCTTTATTTATGATAGACTTGATACAAACCTATATATGCCTGAGAAGAGGGAATCTCAATTGAGGAGTTGTAGCAATGAGATGGTCATGTAGGAAATTGGTGAGCGCATTTTCTTTCTTAAATTAAAAAAAATTTTTTTTTTCAGACAAAATTTTTCTGTGGAGCCCTGGCCATTGTGAATCTTACTCTGTAGACCAGGCTGGTCTCAAACTCACAGAAATTCATCTTCTTTTGCCTCCAAGTGCTAGGATTAAAGGCATGTACCATCACAGCCTTGGTTAATTAAAATTCTTTTATACAATGTAATTTGGTCATGTTTTCCCTTCCCCCAACTTCTCCCAAATTCCTTAAATCTCTCTGCTTAACCAAATTCATGATTTTTTTTATCTCTCAATAAACAAACAAACAAATAAATAAATAAATAAAACAATGAAATAAAATATACAAGAACAAAACAAAACTCCAATGAAATTTGTTTTGTGTTGGCTATTACTTACTCCTGGGCATTGCATTTACTACAGAGCATGGTTACTGCACTGTGTTACATAAAACTTATTTTCCCTTTGTCAGCAGGTATCAAATGCCTACATCTTTTTAGTTAGGAGTGTGACCCTCTTTCCACTACCTCTCTCAGTGCTGGAACCCCATCTGGACTGAACCTGTGTAGGTCCTCTGTAGGATTCCATGATCTGTGAGTTCATATGTGCATTACTCCTGTTGTGTCTGTAAGAAACTGTTTCTGCTGGATGGTGGTGACACATGTCTTTGATCCCAGCACTTGAGAGGCAGAAGCAGGCAGATCTCTGTGAGTTCTAGCCCAGCCTGGTCTCAGAGTGAGTTCCAGGACAGCCAGGGCTGTAACACAAAGAAATCTTGTCTCAAAGAAACAAACAAGAACAACAAATCCTGTTCCATTGGAGTCATCCATTACCACCTTCCACTCTTACAGTCTTTCTGCCTCCTCTTCCACATAGATCCTGGAGCCTTGAAGAAAGGAGTTTGATGACAACATCCCATTAAGAACTGAGTACTCCAAAATCTCTCACTTTCTTCTCATTGTCCAATTGTAGCTCTATGAATTATTTCCCAACTACTTCAAGACACTCCTCTAATGACATTTGGTAGCAGAAAATGCTGCTCATCTTCCTGCTATTCACACTTTAGTCACCACCAAAAAGCATAACCTGCCTAGAATGTCAGTGCTAAAAGGTTGCAAATTGTTGGTCAATAGAAATTTTATTTCAAAATGTTTAGGGAAAAGATAAGTTATCAGAATATAACAACAAGGCAGTCATATACCTGTTAAAATATTTTGTATGGAAAAAATAGTCTTGCAGTCTATGATCTGACGTTATTTCTAGTCGCTAATAGAAAACAGAATGAAGTGTGACTTTTTGTACTCTTGTTTATATACCTAAAAGCACTTAAAGAGATTCAAACAAGTCTTTGTGGCTCAGCAGGTAAGGGCACTTACTGCCAAGCCTGATGAACTTAATTTTTATTTCTGGGATCCACATAGTGGAAAGAGAGAACTAGATCCCACATGTTGTCCTCTGATTTGGATGCATATTCTAGCACACACACACACACTAAAAAATAAATAAATAAATAAATAAATAAATAAATAAATAAATAAATAAAATAATAGTATGCCTGTGATTATAAAACCACAATTTACAAGTCAAAAATTAGAAAGGACTCAACAGTAAATAGAAACTGTTATGTCCATGCAGCAGGTATATTCAGCTACAGAAAGAAAAAAATTACTAATGCATGGTCCACTGTGAAAAAACTTTAAAGTACTGTACTGAGTGGAAAAAAAAAAGCTACAACTCTTAGATTTCCATTTATGTGAAATGTACCAGATAGAGAATTCCATAGGTAGAGACAAACCTGGAGATTTCTAGTGCCTGAAGACTGGCTGCTTGTGGAAACAAAGTTTTCTTTTGGGATTCTGAAAAAAAAAATGGTATTCTTTTTATTTGTATTTGTGTATGTGCATCCAAGTGTATACTCTGTGTGTGTGTGTATATGTGTGTGTTCAACAGGTATCTGGAGTTACAGGCAGTTGTAAGCTGTCTGACATAGGTGCTAGGAACTGAATTCAGGTCCTCTGTAAGAATAACAGACACTCTTAACTGCAGAGTGGTATCTTCAGTCATAATGCAAATGATTTAATTTAGGTAGAGATATTAGTTGAACATTAGAAATACGTCAACTCCCACTGACTTATTTACCAAGGTCTATCATATACAACATATCACTTCTCAAAAATAAAATTAAGATTTATAGAGAAATCCCATTTTAAAGGCTTGCATTGGTACACATGTCACATACTTGTAAAGCTCTGAATGTGTCCAACAAGGTGACCTTCACAAGTGTTCTAGCAATGCCACTCACACTATAAATAAATAAATAAATAAATAAATAAATAAATAAATAAATAAATAAATAAATAGGCCGATTCTGGAGCCAGGTAGCCGCTGCCGCCGCCACTGCAGCTACGGTCGCTGCCACAGCCACTGCTGCTGCTGCAACCGACGCCTGAGGAGTGGGCCTGGGAGAGACCTAGCCACTGCCCAGCGAGCTTCCCATAAGCGCTCTTGCACCCTCCAGTCCTCCACGGTATGACCATGGACAAAAGTGAGCTGGTACAAAAAGCCAAACTTGCTGAGCAAGCTGAGCTGAGCGTTATGATGATATGGCTGCAGCTATGAAGGCTGTATAACCCTAACACAACAGGGACATGAACTCTCCAATGAAGAGAGAAATCTACTCTCTGTTGCCTACAAGAATGTGGTAGGTGCCCGCCGTTCTTCCTGGCGTGTCATCTCCAGCATCGAACAGAAAACAGAGAGGAATGAGAAGAAGCAACAGATAGGCAAAGTACCATGAGAAGATAGAAGCTGAGCTGCAGGACATCTGCAATGACCTGCTGGAGCTGTGGGACAAATATCTCATTCCCAATGCTATACAGCCAGAAAGCAAGGTATACTTGACCATGAAAGGAGACTATTTTAGGTATCTTTCTGAAGTTGCATCTGGAGACAATAAACAAACCAGTGTGTCCAACACTCAGCAGGTTTACCAAGAAGCATTTGAAATTAGAAAGATATGCAGCCTACACACCCAATTTGACTTGGCCTGGTGCTGAATTTCTCAGTCTTTTACTATGAGATTCTGTACTCTCCTGAAAAGACCTGCAGCCTGGCCAAAACAGCATTTAATGAAGCAATTGCTGAATTGGTTATATTTAATGAAGAGTCTTACAAAGACAGCACCCTGATCATGCAACTGCTCAGGGACAACCTCACTCTTTGGATATCAGAAAACCAGGGAGATGAAGGAGATACTGGAGAAGGAGAGAACTAATGTCTGTCCTGCTTCGTAATCTGTGTGATGTCACTTTGTATCCTCCACATTATATCCCTTTGTGTGAAAAACAAAAAATCAAATGTTGACTTTCAATTTTTCACAGCCTAAGCCTAGAAAAAATGGTCCCTGGGATAAGCAGCTGGTATTTGTATAAAGCTCAGACTGGTCCTGTGAATGCCATGGTATTTCTGAAGTCTTGATTTTGATCAACATTGACAAGGATTACTGTGTGTTTAAATTTTACAAACTGAACACTGTGATTGTGGGGTTTTGTAATTTAGCAGTGCTCTTACTTGTAGGAAAAATAGACCTGAATTATATATAACTTTTTGGAAAGTTTAACCCGATATCAAAATAGTCACTGAAAATACAATTCTGTTGTAAAGTTGTACAGAATGTTCTAGAGATTATGTTGCAATGCCAGGACTTAGGGTGAGATGCTTACCATTGACATCCTGAGTTTGGTAAATCATAGTAATTCTGCCTATAATTGAGGGCTTATTGATATTTGATCAATGTGGGCTGTTGCCACTCAAAAGTTTATGGCCACAAATATCTTCATTGTCCTCTGAGGAAACGCAAAACCTGAAATTGAAATTCTTTGGCTAATAATTGGGCTATGACACCACAAAAAAAAGTCCCATGCTCATACCACATGTGTGACTAAATCCCTTTATTTACAGCAGTGTGTTCCTAATTAGCAACCTGTGAAAACGGATCTGCTTGCTAAAGGAGAGAAAAAGAGCGGTGTATCTTATGAATGGACACAACAATCTGCTGGATAATTCCTTTAAGGATAATGTTCTGTGGAGATGGTCTCTCCCCCGAGGAGCACTCATAGTCTTGAGGTTCTTCCTAGCTTTGAGGGTGGGAACTTTGAGATTTAACATTCTTTCCATCCCATCTTTCAGACTGCTGACTTTGGTTTTCTCCTCTTTAAATTTACAGCTTTCTGCTTCCTTGGGTGTTTTCTTCTGGAAGCCTTTATTAGCCATTACTGTATGGACAGGGGCGAGGCAGTGAGCATGTTGGTGAGCAAGACTTGCTTCAAGGTGTTGGGAAAGAAGGCCTGCCCACACCATCACCCTGTCTTCCTCCAGTTCACCACAGTTGTTTTTTATACTATCACTGTAGTGAAAAAAGTATTTAATCATTTTGTCTATGATTTCTCCCTATTACAACCAGCTCTGATGATGCTTTTTAGTACCTGTCACCAGATCCTCCCAGTGTACTCATCCAGCTTAGTTCTCAGACATGTCTAAACAAGTCCCTATATCACAGGGAAGATGCATGGACACTACAATTGAGAACCAAGAACAGCCAGGCAGGATGATCAGTCTCTCTCTCTCTCTCTCTCTCTCTCTCTCTCTCTCTCTCTCTCTCTCTCTCTTGACATTCCTTCCATGTAGCTGTAGAGTCCATCTGTTTGTCCATCTGCTGAAATGAGAAAAGAATTCATGCACTGATTTAAAATAAAAAAAACCTAGAAAAACAAAAAATAAACACCAAAAAAAATTCCTTCTTCCTAGCTGAACAAAAATGTGCAGTTAATACTTGTACTTGGTGCTTGACAACACAGCAGTGAGTGTGGAACCAAGCCTGTCTGTATATCTGGTAGCATTTTGCTTTGTATTTTTCCTTACCAGTATTCTGCCTAATGTTTGCTTTGTGGTGGTTATATTTGCCTAGCAAGCACATCTATGGTTGTGAAAATAGTATAGCAAAAAGAAAAAGACAAACCCCAGTTTCTGATGCACTAGGCTTTTGTGTGTGTAGACAGCCTAGTTTTACCTTCCCGGAGTAACCAGGAAATGTAAAAACCAAAAATAAAATAAAGAATTTTATCAGTTAAAATAAATAAATAAATAAATACAGTAAATACCTAGAATAATGTTTAAAAAGAATTTTAAGGGATTCCCATAAAATGATTTCATGGCTGAGTTTCAAATGACCCTCAAATGTTATTTTTGGTCCTTTAATAGAATTCAAGATGAGGAAGGAGAAGAGTAGATGAAGTACACTAGTAGCCTCTCAGGCCTGTGGGAGCTGTAGCTTATCTCTTATTACCTCCAAGAGCTAGTACTCAACATCTCCGGTGTTTTGAGAATTAAATCTCTTTTCATGTCACAGAGAATCTCAGGTAATTGGCTCACCCCTGGAAAGCAGGAAGGGGGAAAGACAGGACACCAATTCGCTGAGGTTGCCTCAACCTTGGCATTGCCCTAGGGGCCTCAGATTCCCTGTAGCAGAAGCAGAAGCAGCAAGACCACAACCAGCCAGAATAGGCAGTGGGCAGATAGCAGAGAATGAATAAATAATGGTGACCAGGCTCTTTCAATCCCTCTGCCAATGTGGCCCTTGTTATACCAGTACAGTGTCCACATGCATAGGCATTTCCAATCAGGAATTTTTATTAGAGGGATCAGGTGCAGAGCCTGGACTCTGAGGTGAGAGGCCATTCCCTTTCATCCACTTAACCAGGAGAGATCTAGGAAGCCAACATCAGGCAGAGACACAGTGAAGCCAGTTGCTTATGCAATTCTTCAAGAAATTCAAGCATATGAGGCAGGGGTCATCAAGACTGCAACAATTACACAGTAGATTGTATCATTTCAGGATCTCCTACTTCATGAGGTAGGTTGTTTGGACAGGTGAGAAAACTGACTTGCGTAAAGATAAGAGGCAACTGTCTTAAGAGGATGTCTTTATGTTTTTATATGTATTGGTCTGTGCAACTAGAGTTCATTAGCCAACTAGGGGCAGACAGATAGAAAACAGAATACTCTGAGAACTAAGAGGCCAATTTTATGGGGTATAAAGAATAAGGACTTCATGGGGTAAGAAATGATAAATGAAAACATGGGCAAAGTCCCTGAGTAAAAGGAAAACAGTTTCATTAAGAGATGTCTATCATGTGGAGATAGGAGAAGCAACATAGGTTCTTAGAAAAAAGGCAAATGCATCTTAGAAAAAAGGCAGATGCACCTATTGGTTTTCAATTAGCCACCATTCCTCTGGGAATATTTAACAATATGTGAAATTCAGTGTGTCAGAATTTGAGGCACAGACTTCACCATACAAACATGGTCTAGCCATTTTTTTTTATTCCTTTGAGTTCAACTTTGTCATATTCCACATCATGGAGTCATGTAGAATTTGTCTGTTTGTGCCTTGTATGAGTGGTTGCCAGAAGCTTGTTTTTTGAAAAAAGTGAATGCAGAGTTTCTGATCAAAGGTAAAACGTTAGTCGGGAGAGGTAACTCTAGTGTCAAGGAACAAACTGCAATTGCTTCAACACAATATGATAAGCAGCTGAGGTGATTTATATTGTCAAGAGTTTGACATAAACATGACACATAGTAATATGTAGTTATTCACCAAAATATTCATTGTTTTGCATAAATATATGTAACTATGATTAGCCAATCAGATATAATATCAATTTAAAATAAATTATACTTTACTAAATGTCTCTAATGTTGAACTTAAGAAACACTTATGGGTAGGATTTATCTATGCTGGGCTTAGTGTGCAAGTATCTGGTTATCAAAGTGACATCATCTATGGGTACCTGTGAGATACAGTGGGTCCTTTTCCACTCCAATGCCTGCCTCTTTCTCTCCCTTTTTCTGATTGTGGTGTGTGTGAGACAGAGGGGAAGGGAGAGAGAAAAAGATAAATAGAGTGTGGGAGGAAGATGGAGAGAGAGAGAGAGAGAGAGAGAGAGAGAGAGAGAGAGAGAGAGAGAGAGAGAGAGAGAGAGTTTGTTTATGAGCTCCATGTTGTATATTCCCAGGTTTGGACAATTGTGTAATACCATGACAGTCTAGAGCACACACTCTCATCACTTTAAAAATCCTCTGCATTTTGTCTCTTCCTCCTCTCCTCCCTTTGCCCTCATACTTCCCTGGAAGCCACAGATCTTTTATTCTCTCCCAATTTTACATTTTTCTGAATGAATAAACACCCCAGTTCCTATCATGCCATTGGATGGCATATGCAAGCTTAGTCTCCTCTTTCTGGCTGTGTTTGCCTCCCATTGCAGAGTTTTTCCTCTACATGGATTGCTTGGGTCATTGGTGATTTAAGGAGTAAAAGTGGGCATGGTCACGCACAGAGGAAAGACATCATTTTTGCTAGAGAGCAGCCTCTGATTTTATGTAACAGTCATTAGTAGGTGATGAATATTGTAACAGGAGGTCAGGAAATGACTAGCTGACCAATATGATCTAAGTTCAAAGCCTAGCCCCTGTGCTTCACTGTTGCCCTTTCCTGGGAAAGTAGTGTGTTCTCTGTGGAAATCTTCCTTTCATCTACATACCTGGGAACACAGCAGGTACTCCCCAGTGCCACAGAAAAGATTCAAAAACAACTGAGTGGTGCTGAACCTAAGTAATAAATGCCCAAAGACACACAGGAAAAATCTGTAAAAGAGCAGATATTTATGTGGGAGTTAGTTTTGTTTAGTATACAGTTCTGTTATTATAGTTCCAGTCATCACTGATACAAGCACTCACAATCCAGTTCCAGGAATAGACATGACTACAGCATAATGTAGATTGATGAATTCATGACCATGTCATAACTTTGAAGTATTATAGCTGCTTTGGAACGAGAACTACTCAATAGGTCTGTGGAATAAAATGTTCACAAAAACTCTATCGAAGACATGACATTAAAGCTGTGTCTTAAACAGACACATGTATTTGCTGCAAGGAGAAGGGGATCTTGGGAACCTCATCCAGAGTGCAAAGAAAGGGCATCAATGAGGCAACAGTATTCTTTATAGGTCAGTGATTTTAACAAGGAGAAAGGTTTCAAGCTATACATCTATGTTTTTTGTAGATATTTTTCTTGTCAGAGTTGATCAGCAGCCTCTGATGTCTATACAGTAAAGACCAAGGATGTTGTTAAACACCACACAAAGGAAGGAGGACCTATCCCAGAAGTGTAGTAGCATGATTTTGGGTTGTATGAAAAGAAGTCTCTGAGCCAAATATTGGGGGAAGGCTGAAATATCAGAGAAAGAAAGCACCACAGTCAATTCTCACCAGACTGTCTTGCAACTTTCTCAGCCTCACTCCTGGTCTTCACTCTATCAGTTGCTTCTGTTTCTGCCTGGTATCTACAGCCCTTATATAACCTATCCCATCCAGATTAGGATTAAAGGTGTGTAGCCTTGAACTCACAGAAACAGAAGTTCTGTCTCTGGAGTTATGGGATAACTTGAGGAGCCTAGTCATCACTTACTAAAGTAGATGGTTATTTCTTGATTTCTGATGATAAACCTATAAACACCTAATCAAAGACCTTAGCTGGTTGAAAAGGATATTCACCAGAGGCTGGTGAGATGGCTCAGTGGTTAACAGTTGCTGCTCTTCCAGTGGGCCAAAGTTTGGCTTCCAAATCACACAGAGAGTGGCTCACAAGCTCTAGGCTATCTATCACCATCTTCAGGCCTTCTAAGTCACATGAACACATATTATACATATTATACACACACACACACACACACACACAGAGAGAGAGAGAGACAGAGACAGAGACAGAGACAGAGACAGAGACAGAGAGAGCAGAGTTCCTGCCTACTGTCAATCTAAATAAACTGACAGTGTGTCAGTGCTGCAAAGAGTAAATAATAAATTTAAAAATTTTTAAAAAAGATATGGTTACCAGTTCATGGCACTATAAGGAGGTGGTCTCTAGAATTTAGGGTCTAGCAGAAGCTTTTAGAATACTTGGGGGAGGTATCCATTTGCAGAGGATTATGAATCCTTTGTTTCTTCTTGCCACACTCTTTCACAAACCTACAGGCAGTCTCTGGGCTTTATATCTCCCCAGTATGCTTCTGCCATGATGTGCTGTCAGAGGCCCAAAGCCATGGAACTACTGGATTGAAATATATAAAATTGTGAGCAAAACAATCTTTCCTCTTTAAGGTGGTTTCACAAACATTTTTTAAAAACTCATTTTTAGTATTTTGTTTATATTTGTGTGCATGTATCGTATGTATGTTTGCTGCCTGCAGACATCAGAAGATGGCATTGTATTCTCTGTAACTAGTGTTATGACAGTTTTGAGCTGCCATATACGTATATGGATCCAAACTAGCCTCTGTAACAGCAATAAGAGTTCTTAACTGCTGAACCATTGCTCCAGACTCAATCATTTTCTCCTTACTATGTGTTTGTATGTGACTTTGTGGATAAGGACATAGGCATGCTGGTGCCCTTGGAGTGCAGAGACATGGAAAAAATTCTAGATCTGGAATCACAGATGGTTGTGAGACATCTGATGTAAATGTTGGGAACTGAACAAAGGTCTCTAGAAGAACAACAAGATGCTTTTGACCACTGGACTATCATACAGCCCCAAACCTATTTTTCTAGCATATATTTTCCAGAACTTGTGGCTAAATTTGGAATCTTGTACTTGTTCATCAATGAGATAAATCACCAATCCTAAAACTGATTTCTTATTGTGGTAAACTAATCATAACAAAATTTTGCTTTTGAGGAGGGGAAGTCATGAGGAAATAGAAATTTGTTGGTAAGTTGGTAAAAAGTTTCAGAGTTCAAATAATCAGTATTCCTTAATATATAATATACCCAATAAAGAGTAGAGTGACTACATTAAAAATAATGTATTTATCTGTAGAGAATGGGCTCCAAGAAGCCACTTTATGCAACAGAGATAAATTCTGATCCCCCTGCCAAAGGCCCCACAAACAACCCACACCATTCAACTGTCATCCACATTTAGAGGTCTTAGTTCAGTCCCATGAAGGGTTCCAATAGCTTGGTCCAGCTGTCTCTGTGGGTTTTGTCATCATATTCTTTTTTATTATGAATAAAGTCACATTTTCTATCCCTATATATCCTTGTTCAAGGACCCTTACCTATCCCACCCCCTCCGGTCACACTCTCTTCTCCATATCTCCCCATCTCCTCCCCAGCAAGGGCAGGAGGTCCCAAGGTCCGAATATGGCTTAGTTCAGCATCCACTCCTGGAAGATCCAGTTTCCACACCCCAATATCAAGACTGAGTCAGATGTTCCTCTGGAGAGACTGGCATTCAAGGTGTCAGTCCAAGGTGTTTAAAATACCAAGCTGTTCAGTGGCTGTGGTTTGCAGCTTGGACATGCTTTGCTTTTTCCTTTTTTGTTTATAGTCCCCTAACAAGTACATACATCCCCTTATTATCTTTCTGGGTTTGTGAGAACTCACTAAGAAGGATATTCTCCAAATTCATCCATCTGCCTGCAAATTTTAGGATATCATTTTTTCTTAGTGTTGAGTAGTACTGCATTGTGTAGATGTACCACAGTTTGTCAATCCATTCCTCAGTTGAGGAGCAACTAGGTTGTTTCCAGGTTCTTGCTATTACAAATAATGCTGCTATGAACATAGTTGAGCTAATGCCTTTAGAATGCAACTGTGCATCTTTAGAGTATACACCCAGAAGTGGTATTGCTGGATCCTTGGGGAGATGGATTCTCAGTTTTTTGAGAAACTGCCATACTGCATTCCTGAGTGGCTGAACAAACTTACAATCCCACCAAAAATGGAGGAGTGTTGCTTTTGCTCTGCAACCTCTCCAGCATAGGCTGTCATCTGAGTCTTTTATCTTAGCCAATAAACAAGTGTAAGGTGGTATCTCAAAGTTATTTTTATTTGCATGTCTTTGATGTCTAAAAATATTGAGCACTATTTCTAGTACCTTTCAGACATTCGTAATTCTTCTGCTAATAATTCCCTTTTTAGTTCTGAACCCTATTTTTTGATTGGGCTATTCATGGTTTTGGACTCTCCTTTTTGAATTCTCTATATATTTTAGAGATCAGTCCTCTGTCAAATTTAGGGTTGGTGAAAATCTTTTCCCATTCTGTAGGCTATTTTTTTTTGCCCTAATGACCATGTCATTTGACTTACAGAAGCTTCTCAGTTTCAGGAGATGCCCCTTATTGATTGTTGTTCTTAGTGTCTGTGCCACTGGAGTTATATTTAGGAAGTGGTCACTTATGCCAATGTGTTGGAGGGTAATTCCCACTTTGTTTTCTATCAAGTGCAGAGTGGCTGGGTTTATGTTGAAGTCTTTGATCCACTTGGATTTGAGTTTTGTTCAAGGTGACAGGCTTCATACTATTTGCAATTTTCTACACGCTATGTCAACACCATTTGTTAAAGATACTATCTTTTATCCATTGAATATTTTGGGCCTCTTTGTCAAAGATCAGGTTTTCATAGGTTTTTGGGTTAATGCCTGAATCCTCAATTCTATTCCATTGATCCACAAGTCTGTTTTTATGCCAGTACCAGGCTGTTTTTATTACTGTAGCTCTATAGTATAACTTGAAGTCAGGGATGGTGATGCCTCCTGAGGTTCTTTTTATGAGCAAAATTGTTTTGGTAATCCTGGCTTTCCTATTGTTGCAAATCAAGCTGAGTATTGTTCTTCCAAGGTCTGTAAAATATTGTGTAGGAATTTTGATGGGCAGTGTATTGAATCTGTAGATTGCTTTTGGTAGAATTGCCATTTTTACTATGTTGATGCTACCTTTTGAGGAACATGGTAGATCTTTCCATTTTCTGATATCCTCTTCAATTTCTTTTTTAAATTATTTAAATTTTTTTACAAATATATCTCTTACATCATTGGTTATAGTTACACCAAGGTATTTAATGCAATTTGCAGCTATTATAAAGGGTAATATTTCCCTTATTTCTTTTTCAGCCCTTTTATCTGTAGTGTATAAGAGGGATACTGATTTCTTTCAGTTAATTTATGTATCCTGCTACATTGCTGTGTGTTTATCAGCTGTATAAGTTTCCTAGTAGAATTCTGTGGGTCATTTATGTATACAATCATATCATCTGCAAATAGACATAGTTTTACTTCTTCTTTTCCAATTTATATCCCTTTAATCTACTTTCATTCTCTTATTGCTTTAGCTAAACCTTCGAGAACTATTTTGAATAGATTAAGGGAAAGAGGACATCCTTGTCTAGTTCGTGATTTTAGTGGGATTACTTTGAATTTTTGTTCATTAAGTTTGATGGTGGCGCCCCATTGCTTCCCGTTTCGCTCCCAGGACCAAGTGCTCTCTGCAGAGTCCCAGCTCACTCTGGAGCAGGGGCAGGTAAACTCTGCCCCTGACCACACCCACAGCTCCTGCTGAGGGAATTTGCATGGCTCTCCACCACAACCTCGAACTGAGCAAACTGAGCGAACCAACTACAGGAGTCTCTGAAGGGCAGATTCAGACCCCTCCCAGAGGTGAGGAGGGGTCAACAGACCTCAGCACCTATATCCCAGCCTGGGAGGGAGAGTTGAGCTCCCATTGCTTCCGGTTCCGCTCCGGGGACCAAGTGCTCTCGGCAGAGTTCCAGCACACTCTGGAGCAGGGGCAGGTAAACTCAGCCCCTGACCACACCCACGGCACCTGCCGAGGGAATTTGCACGGCTCCCCACCACGACCTCGAACTGAGAGAACTGAGCAAACCAAAAACTGCAGGGGTCTCTGAAAGACAGAATCAGACCCTGACCATACAGGTGACAGGAGGCACACAAACCCGAGTGCCACAACTGACCAGGACCCACCTAATCATGAACCACTGAAGCCATGGGCAAACATCAGTGCAAAAAATTACATAATAATACAAAGGACAACATGGTAACTCCAGAAGAGAGTGGCAATCTTACAAATACAAGACCTGAACTGAGCAATGAAGAGGAAACAGAAGGAAACAACACCAAAAATTCCTTTTTGATGATCACCGAAGCTCTAAAAGAAGATATGAAAAAAAGCCTTAAAGAAATAGAAGAAAATACAAACAAAAAATTGGAAGAGAAGAACAAATCTATGAAAGAAACATGCCAGGAAAAAAGGCTGAAATAAAAGCAGAAATAAAAGCTGAAATAAAAGATGAAATAGAAACAATAAAACAGGCGCAAAATGAAATAGAAAACCTGAAGAAAAAATCTGGAACTACAGATACAAGCATAACAAACAGAGTTCAAGAGATGGAAGATAGAATCTCTGAAGTGGAAGACTCAGTAGCTCAAATAGACATATCAGTCAAAGAAAATAGTAAAACTAAAAAAGCCATAACTCAAAATGTCCAGGAAATCTGGGACACCATGAAAAGACCTAATTTGAGAATAATAGGAATAGAAGGAGAAGAATACCAGCTCAAAGGCACAGATAATGTTTTGAATAAAATCATTGAAGAAAACTTTCCTAACCTGAAGAAGGAATTGCCTATAAAGATACAAGAAGCTTACAGAACACCAAATAGATACGTTCCCCAAAAAAAAAAAGTCAGCGCGCCACATTATAATCAAGCCACAAAACATATAAAACAAAGAAAAAATTTTCAGAGCTGCAAAAGAAAAGGGCCAACTCACATATAAAGGCAGACCCATCAGAATAACGCCTGACTATTCAATGGAAACGATGAAAGCCAGAAGGGCTTGGTCAGAAGTTATACAGACGCTAAAACAGCATGGATGCCTAACTAGAATACTATACCCTGCAAAATTATCAATCACCATAGATGGAGTAAACAAGGTATTTCAGGACAAAGTCAGACTGAAGGAATATCTATCTACCAATCCAGCACTACAGAGAGTATTAGAGGGAAAACTACAACCTAAGGACCCCAGATACATCCATGAAATCACAAACAATCAATAAGTCCACAGAAGAATACCCTAGAGA